>CM067504.1:25286216-25296451 GCA_034509495.1 Acestrorhynchus altus | reverse complement strand
CAGCCAATATATATATATATATATATATATATATATATATATATATATATATATATATATATACAGGAATTTTGTAACACAGCAACACAGCATGTGCATTACAAGTACTGCTACAATTCATCAGTTCTGGGGCTGCATGAGCCAGCGCCTTGAAAAAATCTTAGTCTAATGTCTAATATGTGATCACTGTGATCTAAGGATCATGATGCTTGCAGCAGTCATTATCTCTTAGGGTGGGTATACGGTGCTCTCTCTTCCCACATCACACCCAGTGTGATGCTGGCCGGCAAAACCATTGTATCGAAACCAAGGATGAGGGACTTTCCTCCAAGTGTAATGGTTGCCCAGCAATTATGCAATGGTGAAGCGGTGCATCATGCATAGGGAGGAGACATGTGCTTGTCTTCACCATCTTAGTGTTGGGAGCCTTGTATGTAATAGGAGAAGTGTTGGGTAATTGCCACTTCCAAATTGGGAAAAAAATTTAAACAAAAAAAAATCTTACATGTGCTTTTTCAAAATTCATTCGAATGAACCCCCCCCAAAAAAAACAACAAAAAGTTATTCTTAAAAAAGCTTAAGAAACAAATACTGATCTTGCACTAACAGTTTACCGGTAAAGAAGCGTCATACAGACCTTTTCTGTATAACAACAGCTATTACTGGTAGTGGGTGGTGTAACATACTGGATAACATCACCTTCCGGTGAGAGAATAGGGTTTGATTGCCACTGGGCAAGACCTCTGAGTCTACATTCTCATACTGGTATGACAAGATTCACATGTAGCTCTGGATGAGAGCTTCGGACAGATGCCAACTTCTACATGTTCACTGCTGTGTAATGATCCTGCAGGGTTTATGCTTTCAAAAAACATTCACTTAATGTCTTCTTCTCTTATAGTATTTAATGTCTTTTCTCTTATAGTATTTAATGTCTTTTCTCTTATAGTATTTAATGTCTTTTCTCTTATAGTGTTTAATGTCTTTTTCTCTTATAGTGTTTAATGTCTTTTTCTCTTATAGTGTTTAATGTCATTTTCTCTTACAGTACTTTATGTCTTTTGTATTATAGTATTTAATGTGTGTTTCTCTTATAGAATGTGTTTCTCTTATAGAATTTAATGTCTGTTTCTCTCATAGAATTTAATGTCCTTTTCTCTTATAGTATTTAATGTGTTTCTCTTATAGAATTGAATGTCTTTCTCTTATAGTATTTATTGTCTGTTTCTCTTATAGAACTGAATGTCTTTCTCTTATAGTATTTAATGTCTGTTTCTCTTACAGTATTTAATGTCTTTCTCTTATTTTATTTAATGTCTGTCTCTCTTATAGAATTTAATGTCTGTTTCTCTTATAGTATTTAAGTAGTACTTAAATACTCATAGTATTTATAGTATTGTCTTTTTCTCTTACAGTAGTTAATGTCTTCTTCCTCCGTAGTGAACGTTAGTATAACGTTAGAGTAAACACCTCTCCGCACCGTTTCGTCTGTCCTTCTTTGAGGTTTTAATGACCCTGTTCTGAATCAGAAACACTCTCTGAAACACTCACCTCTTTCTCTCCCTCTTCACAAGTGTGCGTGCGCGTGCGGCTCCATGTGTTCACCAGTCGCTCCTCTCACACCAGCGGCAAAGTGAACCGGATCACTGGTTTCGGTTTAGTAGTTACCTGTCCGGTTCCCAGCCGCTTGTTCGAACGGTGGTCGATTCGCGAACGAATCATTCTTGTGACCGATTCTTTTAAAGGACTCGGGCGAACCGACACCTGAGCGTCTGAATCAAAAGCCGTTTTAGTCTCTTTTAGACACAAAACACAGAAACAGTTTCACTCCGAGAAACGCAGCCGCAGTGTTCGGGATCCGTGTGTGTGACAGTGAGGTGGAAGGGAAAAACTAAATCCAGTCCAGAAAGTGCAAATTCCAGCCCAGGATTCGGTTCCGAGTGGCCGGCGTTTGTGTTTATGACTGAATCGAATCACAGCCGGAACCAAATCCTGGGGCGGATTTTGTACTTTATGGTCCTGAATTCTGCAGCCAAAAATACATTCAGACTGTGGACAAGCCAGTACAGCATTATATACCTGTCAAAAGATCCCTTTAATAATGATAACTTTATTATTATTATTATTATTATTATATTATTATTAATTATATTCTAGCATAATTAAATAAATGATATTTAAGTGTTTTATAATGTGTCACTCAAGTACTGTATTATGGTCCAAGATTCTTGTCACATACTGTAATAAAATATGAATTGTTTCAGCAGACAAATATGTGAATACTATAAAACAGTGATATACATTTATCACACATACATGCTGTATAAGAGATTGCCGAAATTAAATGAGGCTGAAATAAACTGTGTGAGATGAAGTTTTGAATCTGTAAGGACCATCACTAACATCTCGACCTCTAATCGCAAAATTTGGCAAATCAGTCGAATATAGTTTATTCGGACGGTCGATTCAGTTAAAGAATCGGTTCAATAAACTGAATCAAATTTTGGTCGCCAATCAGAAGTCGTTGTTCAGACGAGAACCGACCCGCTGCGGAATCTGGTGTCGCTCTGTGAATTTATTACACAGTTAAGTAATGAACTTTCACATCACCTCAAACTCAGGCGAGAATAACTCACTGACTCATTCACTGAAGAAGTTCTCACTGCTGGATTCGGTTCAAATTGCAGAGCATCACTGTGGTACAGTGAGCTGTGCCTTTGCGCCCCCATATGGCTGAATGTGGGAAGTGCACCAAAGTCAATCATGGACTGAACTGCGAAGGTTCCTGAACAACACTTCAGGAAACACAGAAATGACTGGTGAGAAAAGGTTAGAAATAAGACTGAATAAAACTGCTTTGATAGGTAATGAGATGATATTCAGTGGGAGTGAACAGATTCTTTACAATGAAATAACACATAAAAATGTTATCATTAGAAGAGATGGATCAGTCTACCATTATGACCAGCTTGGCCAAGCTGATGATGCTGGTGCGTCAGCATGACTACGCAAAATCAAAAGGAAAGTAGGCCTTTAACATTTTGACAGTTACTATTTTCACTAACATACGTACTTCAAGTACAAGATCTAAACTGTAAATGCTCAAACCAGGTGAGTAAAGCAACCTAGAGCAAATTCAAATAAAAGTGTGTTTCTTGAGTGAGAGACACATGGGGTGAGGAACCCCCTCAAAAGGACCAGCAAGTACCCATAAACAGCCCAGACATTAACATGGTATCCTGTGATAATCCATCCCATGTAGCTTGAATATTCAAACTCCATTCGTGCGGATTTTGCGGAAGGGATGAAGTGTTGATAGAATGCCACACTTTCAGTCATGGGTAGGTCTGGCGATGTGACTGGCAACGGCATAGTATCTGTCTTTAGACAAGCTCTTGAGATGGCAGCAGTATGCATGATAAGCATCACCACTGGTTGTAGAACTTCAAACAACGTAAAGTGCTGTCAAAAAGTGCCTGTAATAAAAAGTGAACTGGCATCGTATTAAACTGCACCCTACATGATGCCACAGTCCTTCTAGATGTGCCATGCAGGACAACTGTTAATCCTGGCACTGGCCACAGTGCCTGCATACATGGAGTCACTGCTTGTTTCCTGACAAAAGTAGGACTCACGAGTGAAGATAATCTGCTGGAATTCTGAGTGACTATGACTGTCTGGTACGATGCCATTGCAGACGTGCCCTGAAAACAGATGAGTCCTTCTCGGTTTAACTTTTTTTTGACAATGAATAATGAGTTTGGCTTCAACACTTCAAGAGAAAAAGATGTATTAGAATTAACATATGCATTTAATATACAAGGTGTTTTACAATGCATTTTTTTCTGTAAAATTTACAAAGCAGTCTTTAAATAATCAATAATAAACAGTTAAAGGAAAACACTTCCCTTTTTAAACAAAAAGCCAGTTTTAGAAAAAGAGCAGCAATCAACTGCCATAATGTCTCAAATGTGTTGCATGCTCAGCAAGCCTTGGATACAGTCCGGCTTCTTCCAGAGTGGAGAATTCGGCGGCCAAACACAAAGGGACAAAACAGTCTTTCCAAAATAAATAAGAGGAAAAAAACATCTCTGTACAAGTCTCCAATGAGTATCAACATACAAAAGATCCTGGAAAAATGTAGCTTAAAACGCTGTTACAAATTTAATACATTAATTATTCAGGGTTTTTGTCTATCAAAGAAGAAAGGTTGGGATCTCTGTAATAGTGATGATGGCCTCAACTGGAGAATTCTGCAAACATTTCAGATAATGCCACATCCAGCATTCACTGACGTGAGTACAGTTCCTTCAGCAAGAAAAAAAAAAACAACAACAAAAACATCTCTGAACATTTCAAAACACCTCTGTTCCCTTTTCTGCACATGGATTGATTTGGATATGGATTGATGGTATGGTGTCCAGGTCCAGATTTGGCCTTAGACTAATAAACAGTTTTAAAGAAATGAGATATGGCGCTGGCAGATTTAATCTAGACCAGTGTTCCTCAGTGCTAGTCCTGCAGAGCCCTGTTCTAACACACTAGCAATTCAACTCAATGGAGCCAATAAGTATTGAAATTGTAACTGAGTAGTGAAGGAGTGGAGTCATGTAAGTGTAGATCACAGATTCCCAATCCTAGTCTTAAATGGATCCATACTATGCATTCCCTGTGTACATCTGAGCCAACTCTTTCACTAAATTATGGGGGTGTTGAGCAACATCAGTTGTGTTAGTAGACCAGTGGTTCTCAATCCTGGTCCTGGAGTACCACTGCCCTGCTTCATTCAGAGTTACCCCCATTCCAGCATACTTGATCCAACTAATGTCCTAACTGATGAGCCCTTGTGTAATAGTAGTAAAACTTTAAAACAAGCAGGAGAGTGGTACTCAAACACTGGAAGCGATAAAACACAAATGTGCACGAGTTCTTCAGGAATTACTTTGGAAACCACTGGCTAAGACTAGAGAAGATGTTTAATAGGGAATCACCAAAGTCAATTCAATTTAGACCAAGATGAGGACAAACCCACTACGGGTAGTTTTCCTGAACAGGGATTAAGCCTGGTCCTGGACTAAACCTTCCACTCTATACAGGATCTCCATTCAGAATGCTGTGTAGTCCAGGGCCAGGCTGAATCTGTCTGGGAAACTGACCATATATGCGCAAATAATAATCACATATGTGCAAATGCACAGAGCTTACAAAGCAGTACTTTTAATAGAAAAGGACTCTCTGGAGCAGATAGACATGGACCTATTGGGACCATGCCTAATGGCAGGTGTTGACTTTAGGGGTATACAGCACCCAGTGTTCAGTTCTCTTGAATGATGGCACTCCATCCAAAGAAATATTGGACAGCACTCATATAGTCTCCAATATATTTATTAGTCTCACAGATAAAACAACTGATTCGGTGCCGAGGCCTTTCTCAGCATGCTCATGGTACGCCAACCAACACCACTATATAAAGAAAACCAGTTTGTATCCCATCCATTAAATTATGTCATCACATCGCACGTAGACCATGCGTAGACAATGTCTTGTGGCCTGAGTACCAAGACGTTTGTGTTTTATCGGTCAGTCAATAATTATATTGAAGACTAAACACGTGCTGATATTCTTTTCCTGGATTTATCATTTTTGATGGATTCAGCATGTAAGAAAAGACTGTTCTTTGTTTTTTGAATGGTGCTCAATCCAGTACTTAGGGGATGAGTGAGGGATAGAGGTTCAACAACACTAAATAGTCTAGACTCTAGACTGTTCCACAGTTCCACTTATTAGCTAATTATCTTAGCAGCCACTAGGGACCACAGCAAATGGTTTTAGTAATTATTAAGTCAATATTAAGCTAATTGGCAAGTTATCTAATCGTCTTAAACGCCTAGCTAGGCAATTAATTTTAGTATTCAGGCAACCATTTAAAATTGTTTCATTTCTTTTCTTAGAATCTCCAGGACTGAGATCTGAACCACTGGTCTACAATAAATCCTATCCATGATAAAATTCATGCAGTGGTCCCAAACACTGGTCTTACATATTCTGGTGTGTCCACTGCTGAAACACACAAGATCCAATGAATCATCCAATTAACAAGCCATCTGGGTCGAGAATACCTTTTAAGTTATTAAGTTTCATTGCCGGTCCTGGGTTTCCTGCACAGTTTCTGTTCTCCCTTTGTCCAGCACATGAAACACAATTTGTGAAGGTCTTAGTAATTGTCTGACAGGTTCAAAGAGGTGTTTGAGAGAAGTGAAAACACAAAAACATGCTTTTACAACCACCCAACAAGCCCCTTTAACAACACCAGCCCAAGCTGCCACTGGTACCCTGGCACTCTTTTATGTGTTTGTGCAGCATCAGGTCAGCCTTCATGCCCACTAGAGCAGCACAGAGGGTGGGATACTGAAGTGGTGATGAGGTACGATAATGGCACTTAAATCATTCCCAGGAAAGAAAAAAAAAAAATACAACTTTCAAAGGAGAGGTAGTCTGGTAGGTCTACCATTTGGTTTGATTTGGTTTACAAGTACAAAACAGGTTGATACCACAACTGGAGACACTGGTGGACTCATAGGAGTGGCTCTACTGTCTGTGCTCTGGTTACTAAACCATTAAACCAGACAAACCTGGTAATGTAAGTTAAGATGACCTGTCGGGAAGTACTCTGGCATACAATCAGGCATTCCTGCTGCTCTGCTCTGATCTGATCACTGAAGGGCCTTTAGTAGAAATATACATGGCAGAATTCTAGAGTTCTGCCAACCTAGTGGAGCTGAGCTCCATGGTCCTGTGGCATTAGGATGTGGTCTCCTTTGCTGATGGCAGTTACAGAATTGATTTATTCAGAACTGTAAGCACCAGAGCTAATGTGCACCAATAAGCCTGGCTGCAAGAGAAGGAACGATAGAAAGAATCAAAGATCAGAAGGAAAAAAAACTTAAGGAGACAGGAGGCACTAAAGCTTCTGACAGTCCTTTTGGCATGGTTCCATGGTGACTGCCACACCGACCCCACTCCGACCAGAGGTCATCTTTGTGACTTCTGTCCAAGTGTCCGTTTCAGGGTCATAACACTCCACACTGTCCAAGAAGGTGTTTCCATCATATCCACCTAGAGAAGACACAAAGCCAGCCAAGAAAACATTAGCTAATCTGGACTAATGCACCTGTCAACATCCTGGAAACCAAGAGAGACTGACTGCTGTTCTAAAAGTAGGCTGTGTACAACCACATTACGCAACTGTAAACAAGTTCTCCTGCCAATTCAATACCCAGCCTTTGCATGACATACTAACAAGTTTTCTGGCCTCAGTGCAAGCTACTATTTGCCGAGACCTCATACTGGTCAAATACCAGGTCAATAAATACCATGAGCACCATCCTTTCCCTGCCACCAGAGTGTGTGCATGATCACCTAGATTATGGTCATCAACAGAAACACTCTCCTGCAGAGATACAGGTCTTTAAGTTTACTTTAACCCAATCATATTAATCAACTAACTTACCATTACACCACGTTCCAAATTTTTATGCAAATTATATTTTTTCAGTATATATATATATATATATATATATATATATAATATATATATATATATATACACCCACAATATTTACAGTATTTAAAAAAAAAAAAACTAAAAAAAAAACAACTCAAAATGCGCAAATTGTTCCAAATTATTATGCCCAATGGAATTCCAAAACATTTTATAGATTGTAAAAAACTGAAAATGGTAATTTATTGAATTTACAGCACCAAGAGGTTATATTTACTGTAACCAAAAGCTATTTCAATCAAAACCATCTCAACAGACCAAGTTACATGTTAACATAGCACCCATTCTTTGAAATCACCTTCGCAATTCGAGCATCCATTGAATGAGAGTTTTTGAACAGTTTCTGATTGAATTTCTTTGCAGGATGTCAGAATAGCCTTGCAGAGCTGCTGTTCTGATGTGATTTGATCTTTTGCTTGTGGAGGTTCTCAATAGGGTTGAGGTCAGGGGAGGATGGAGGCGACACCGAGTTGCTCTCCTTTTATGCCCACAGCAGCCAAAGACAGAGCTATTCTTTGCAGCATGAGATGGTGCATCATCATGCATGAAGATGCTTTTGCTACGGAAGGCACAGTTCTTCTTTTTGAATCATGGAAAAAGTGGTCAGTCAGAGACTCTATATACTTTGCGGAGGTCATTTTCACATCTTCAGGCACCCTAAAGGGGCCAATCAGCTCTCTCCCCATGATTCCAGCCCAAAACATGACTCCGCCACCTCCTTGCTGATGTCGCAGTCTTGATGGTACATAGTGGCCATCCATCAACCATGCACTAGTCCATCCATCTGGACCATCCAGGTTTGCACGGCACTCATCAATAAACAAGACTGTATGAAAATTAGTCTTCATGTTTGGGCTGATTGCAGTCATTTCTGGTTAGGGGTGGCTGAATGGTTGGTTTATACACAACAGCAAACCTCTGGAGGATCCTACACCTTGAAGCAACAGTAGCTTCAAATATGTTTGCTGATTTGTAACGCCATTTCTTACTCTATTTTTTCTGTCAGAAACCTTCCTCATTAAGCCTTTATCTGAATGAACTAGTCTGTGTTCTGAATCAACCACAAATCTCTTCACAGTATGATGGTCATACTTAAGCAGCAGAAAGATCCCCACATTGCTTGAAACCTGTGGGCTATTTTATAATGTGGAACATTACAAGTTTTCCTTTAATTGGGATCACCTGGTAAACTAATTATCACAGGTATCTGAGATTGATTTCAGTGATCCAGGTCCAGCTGTCTGTCTCCACGAGCTTAATTTATATTATATATATATATATATATATATATATAAATTAAGCTCATGGATAGGAATGGGTTTTTTGGATCACTGAAATCAATCTCAGATATATATATATATATATATATATATATCTGAGATTGATTTCAGTGATCCAAAAAACCCATTCCTATCCATGAGCTTAATTTATATATATATATATATATATATATATAATATAAATTAAGCTCGTGGAGACAGACAGCTGGACCTGGATCACTGAAATCAATCTCAGATACCTGTGATAATTAGTTTACCAGGTGATCCCAATTAAAGGAAAACTTGTAATGTTCCACATTATAAAATAGCCCACAGGTTTCAAGCAATGTGGGGATCTTTCTGCTGCTTAAGTATGACCATCATACTGTGAAGAGATTTGTGGTTGATTCAGAACAAAGACTAGTTCATTCAGATAAAGGCTTAATGAGGAAGGTTTCTGACAGAAAAAATAGAGTAAGAAATGGCGTTACAAATCAGCAAACATATTTGAAGCTACTGTTGCTTCAAGGTGTAGGATCCTCCAGAGGTTTGCTGTTGTGTATAAACCAACCATTCAGCCACCCCTAACCAGAAATGACTGCAATCAGCCCAAACATGAAGACTAATTTTCATACAGTCTTGTTTATTGATGAGTGCCGTGCAAACCTGGATGGTCCAGATGGATGGACTAGTGCATGGTTGATGGATGGCCACTATGTACCATCAAGACTGCGACATCAGCAAGGAGGTGGCGGAGTCATGTTTTGGGCTGGAATCATGGGGAGAGAGCTGATTGGCCCCTTTAGGGTGCCTGAAGATGTGAAAATGACCTCCGCAAAGTATATAGAGTCTCTGACTGACCACTTTTTCCATGATTCAAAAAGAAGAACTGTGCCTTCCGTAGCAAAAGCATCTTCATGCATGATGATGCACCATCTCATGCTGCAAAGAATAGCTCTGTCTTTGGCTGCTGTGGGCATAAAAGGAGAGCAACTCGGTGTCGCCTCCATCCTCCCCTGACCTCAACCCTATTGAGAACCTCCACAAGCAAAAGATCAAATCACATCAGAACAGCAGCTCTGCAAGGCTATTCTGACATCCTGCAAAGAAATTCAATCAGAAACTGTTCAAAAACTCTCATTCAATGGATGCTCGAATTGCGAAGGTGATTTCAAAGAATGGGTGCTATGTTAACATGTAACTTGGTCTGTTGAGATGGTTTTGATTGAAATAGCTTTTGGTTACAGTAAATATAACCTCTTGGTGCTGTAAATTCAATAAATTACCATTTTCAGTTTTTTACAATCTATAAAATGTTTTGGAATTCCATTGGGCATAATAATTTGGAACAATTTGCGCATTTTGAGTTGTTTTTTTTTTAGTTTTTTTTTTTTTAAATACTGTAAATATTGTGG
>CM067504.1:25241245-25284515 GCA_034509495.1 Acestrorhynchus altus | reverse complement strand
TTTTTTTTTTTTAATCTGACACTTAAAATCAATTTGTATAATAAATTTGAATGTGGTATAGTATGAGGAAAAATGCCATAAAGCAAATTCTGAATGGAGTGAAGGAATTTTGTATAGCCACCCGTTAGATAAACATCAAATCTCATCAAATTACATGCAAGTTTCCTACTTTTAATTACAATTAATTTTTTTAATTATTTTCTTTAAAATCAGTAATTCCTTGACAAATATACTAATGAAGTTATACCACTGATATACCAATGATCAGACAATATGTAAACTATAAACATTCTAGATGTGGACATTAAAGTCCCTGTCTACTTCTTTTAATTAACTTAAAAATAATTATACCAAAGATAGGCAACAAAATAAGCTTTTACCAACATAATTGTCAATTATACATTAATGCAGTTTATTAGTAGTTAAATCCTCTAAAAATCCTAAGCTGAAACTTGCTCAGAACTGTGGGGCCATATTTTATTATTTGTAATTTTTCACGTTAATTAAGAAAATAGTGAAATTATGATTTAAATTGACATATTTGATCTAATATTTTCCAAGTGTCTTCAGCATGAAGCTGAAATTCCACCTTAAAATTTGGGCCACATATAGCTTTACTAAGAGCATGCAGAGCACAAGCCTGATCCTTACCCAGAGCGTAGATGTGGCCCTGGTGAGTGGTCACACCTAGGGCACTGCGACGGTGCCTCATGGACGAGATGAAGGTCCAGCTGTCTGTCTCCACGTCATAGCGCTCTACTGTGTTGAGCTGATTTGTGCCGTCATAGCCACCCATCACAAAGATATGGTTTCCTAATGCACACACACCTGCAAAATACACATGAATGATTCAAACTGCAAATTTTCACTTCAGCTGAGAAAGACATAATAAAGGGTGTCAGTGAACTCCTTTGTTTATCCTGACCAACAATGACTTGGTTTATGACTTGGTTTAGGGAAGGGATACTGGCCTGGACGTGGAGCATTTGAATCATGACAGTGCAGAAATAAGTTAATGATTCACCCTGGAGCACAAATGGAATTGTGAAAAAAAAAAAAAAAAAATTAACAAGGGTCATGATAGTGCACAGACCACTTCCTTATGTTTAGGTTAAACATTCAGACAAAGAATTTTAAACCCTTTAACGTTCTGCTCAACATTTAGAAGAGCACGTCAAGTCACTATATATCTTATAGAAGATGGTGGTGAACTTAATTCAACATCGTGCCATTATACCAATACCAATCAGCAGAGGTATGTTAGATACAAAGAGGTATGTTATAGACAAAAAATACTGTCTTTGAGGACACTGAGAATAGTTTTCCTTGCTGCACCACCACACAAAGCAAATACGCACAAAAAAAAAAAAAAAAAAAAAAAAAAAAATTAAAAATTATATATATATATATATATATATATATAAATAAAAAAAAAAAAAATCACAAAATAGTTGCACCCTGAAGGAAGTGTCAGATTGCAGTGCTATGCTAAGATAAAGGCATTAAAATGTATACTGATATGAGCAATCCTGTGACAATCCATCCCATGCAATTTCCAGATTTTGCAATAGAGGTCGAGTGTTAATGCGACCAATAGGATCTCAAACACTAGGCCATGGAATAGTATCTTCAAGGCAAGCTCTTGTCTAATGAGGACTAAAAGTGATCTGGCATCATACGAGATTGCACCCCACACCATGACAACAGGCTATATGACACATTATCACTCTCCTCTATAAAAAAAACAACAAACAAACAAACAAACAAACAAAAACCAGGGTGCCTCTATACATGGTCATCTTCACCAAAACTGGTAATTGAAGATGACCTGCTGCCATTCTGAGTGAATTCATGACAGTCTGGCATGACAGAGTGTAGCTAAATTACCAGTATTAAGGCCCAATTAAAAAAATAAATTAAAAGTAAAAATTGATCACATAATTACTGTTTACAGAAAGAAAATTCCCTTGTAGCTTGATTACTGCAAATGTCTAAATTAAGACAATGTTACAAATGACCTAAAGGAAGCAATGAAGAGTGTCTTGAGAAAATCTTTTTTTTTTTGTATTTTTTTTTTTCTTCAAAGGAAAAAATGAATCCGACCCCTGGTGCATTTCAGCAAAACATTTGTAGCATCTTGACCCTCACCTGCTCCACTGCGGACAGTGTTCATGGACGCTGTGCTTTTCCACTCATCTTTCTCAGGATTGTAGCACTCCACTGAGCTCAACCGGTGAGTGCCGTCAAACCCACCCACTGCATAGAGGAGGCGATTGATGACGGCCACCCCAACCCCGATCCGTCGCGTCAACATGGGGGCCACAAGCTGCCACGTGTCCCTTTCTGGGTCATACCTGCATAGGCGACAAGCCCAGACACAAGAAAGTCAAAGACATGACACTTCAGAAAAACAAACTTTTTCCTGATTGTATCTGGTAACAGGCACATTACAAGATCATCATTGAAAAGTCTACCAATAAAACAAACAAACCAACAAAACAACCTGGTGTCTCTATTTTTATCCACTGCTGATGATGATTAACAAAACAGAACTATTTTTTAAAACTGTTCAGCAGTTCCTTTCATATTTCACTGTTAGATCAAGCAGGAAATGCAGCAACAAACGATTCTTTCAAGCTTTCAGAAATAGTAGGAACAACACTGAAATAGTGTTTTCTTTGAGCTTCTGTAGAAAGGTGTGGGGGTGGCAGAGAGAAGGTAAATTGCTAATAATAGAATGCTTTCTGTTCCTTCTTCTTTGTTCTGTTTGACGTCCGACAGCAGTTATCTAAACACACTTCCTCTTCACTTATAGTGACATTAAAAATCCACATTAAAACTGACACAGAGAGAAATATAATACAGAATACTTTATAGCAGATACCATAAACTTGTAACATGTAAAAACACTAAAATATCTAGAATAATATCATTAATCATATCACCAGACTATTCCAACACAGGAAACCATGATCGTTTGAATCATAGATTATTATTGTCTAATCTTGACTTTTTATGCTGGAATCCTGCACACGATAAGAAAGACAAATTTCTTATGACAACATTCTTACAGCCAGTAGGAATTCCAGAAGGAAGTGATGACTTGCAAAAGCTCAAACACCTCCAGGCTGTTCCTGGAGAACATTCCTACAGAATGACTTGATCTTATCCACCAGGTAATATAACATGGTCTTCAAATAAAGCAGTTTGTAATTAAGCAAGCAAAAATTGTAAGAGCATGTAAGTTGTAAGTATTCAAACTAATTTGGATGGAATGCATAGCTGCAGGGGACACAACAAACAGGGGTGTATCAATACAATCAGCTGATGAATTAACAGAAAAGATAATAAAATCACATATTTTAATACATCAGAGCACAACCTTCTGAAACCAGAGATGTGATTTAGCCACAGTTTTGGGGCTCACATCTGTTGACTGGCTGGTGTTGATTGGCTTTGACTAAAACTTTACAATTACATTACATTCTGTGGTTTCTATCTGGCTCATAAGGACACCAACAGGACGTTTAACAGTGTTATTTAAATTAGGTTGGCTGGTAGCATCAGAACAGCAGCTGAGCTATCTGCAGACAACTGATGTTAAACCTGAATTTATTGTCGCTGTTGCACAAAAACCTGGCCATCGCCGATTTTAACTTTTTGTCAAAAAGCGTTTTTTTTTTTTAACTATCCATCAAAAATAGGATTTGTGGGCTCAAAGTGACTCAGCAGACTAAAGCACTGGTTCTGGCAAAGGGGCACTGGTAATAGTGTCATAATATTAGGAGTTTGGTAAAACCAAATTAATCTGTTTGACAAGCAGAGGTTAGGCATACAGACATCTACTAATCAAGATAACACAGCCCATGTAGGTGGGGCTGGTGGGATGAAGGTATAGCTTTAGTTTTTTAGCACGCTGGGTAAACTGTAAAAAACAACAAACAAACAAACTGGATCAAATGAACACAATGGAAAAAAAAGAAACCATATTTACACCACTGCTCAAGCCTAATGTTACATACACATTTTTTTTGTTCATAATGTGTATTCTAATAGCAAAATGGCACCATTACCTCTCCACACTGTTATGATGGATGCAGCCATGGGACCCCCCTACTGCGTAGATCATTCCGTCGATAACCCCAACTCCAATTCGGTTCCGAGGCACACTCATAGGTGCACAGGGGAGCCAGCAATTGTTCATGGGGTTGTAGCAGTCCAGTGTATTGGAGTCCATGTTTCCATCTGGGCCGTTGTTTCGGCCGCCCACAGCGTAGAAGAGTCCACTGATGACGCAGGAAGCCAGCCCACTGCGGGGCACCTGCAGGTCAGCCAGGCGCAGCCATGCTCCTGTGCTGGGGTTAAAGGCCTCCAGGTAGCAAAGTGACTGCCGGAAGTAGCCTCCTGCCGTGTAGATGAGCTGGGGCACTTTGGGAGTGCGGCAGGAGATGACCTTGGTGGGCTTGTGAAGGGTGAGGTCCTGGAAGATCTGGGACAAGTAGTCTTTGCTTTGTGCATCCCACTCGAAGTGCTCAAGCTGCCGCTGCAGAAAGTTTGGTGTGAGCGAGTGGCAGCGCACAGCCTGCAGGAGGGCCTGAACATAAGGTCGACGGTTGTCACGGTCGTACTGCACCCATGCCACACATGCATGGAACACTTCCGACTCGCAGCGTACGTTCAGTTCGTCGCGGCTGATCAGTGTCACCAGTTGACAGTGGGACAGATTGAAGAACTCCTCCTGGGTTGCCACCTTTGGGTACAGAGCAGGAGAAGAATAAAGGAGAGGGACAACAGGATCGTGTTTAGAAGAGGTGTTCATTTACTTAGTTACTGTATAATTTGGATTCAAATTTAGGATTCAAAACTTAATTTGTGATTTGCTTCAGCCAAACAATTGGCTAATTGTTGGCTTAATTTATCTTTCCCCGTAAATTAAACAATTGCAACATTGCAGTATACTTACTGAAAGTAAATTTGTATTGACTAACATAACTACGGATGTTTGTACAATTCTAGAAATATACAGACACACATATGAGAAGGTCTATCTGTACAGCACTCTCAGCCCTTCACTGTCACACCTGGAGATCTGTTAACATTTTGTATAATGTGTCAGAAACCATCAAATATTAGCTACATCATGAAATTACCTTTTTAATATATAAATTGGTTAAGTTAGTGAATTCCAAATAGTCAAATGCAAGAGAATGTTTAATTATCGTTTACTTGCAGTAAATTTACATAGTTCCACCACACACACACACACACACACACACACACACACACACACACACACACACACACACACACACACACACACACACACACACACACACACAAAAGCAAGCAAAAGCCAGAATTATAACAGATTTCACAATTCTTTTTATCTGCCATAAAAACACATGTAAACTCCAGGTTAATGGTTTCTCCTCATACAACACCATTGCAAACAGCAGTGCTACACGTGTTCACTTTGGTATTTTAATAGGTCATTACAATTCTACCATCAGGGCAGGAAAAAGTGACTGCAAATCTCAAGTGAACCACTAGAAGTGTACTTCTATTGAAATGATGGCATGGGCCTGACAGCGCGGGGCTGAGAGTGTGGCTCCGGCATGGAGGGAGCTGAGAGTTCTGTATTGTGAGTCAGTGAAGACTGATTAAACATGGTCGCTGTTGGGAAAACATGAAGAAAAGCTATTGCCCTGTGGGGAACTGTTGTATTCAGAAAATAGGAGTTAATGCTGTATTTTTTGATGTTCTTGGCAGACCCAAATCTGTTCTGCTCAATGTTATTCTCACACAATGCACTGCAGTGTAATGTGTAGCTTGTAAGCTTAGGTGCAAAATGAATGAATTTAGTTTTTGGAAATGCATGATGTGGTTAATTTTAACTAATTTTCTGCATTTCTGTCTTTACATTTTTGTAACCTTCCCTTGTAATCCATCCCCAAATGTTCTCGATCAGAGTAAGATCAGGCAGGATGACCCAAAAGAGTGACATTATTCTCCTGGAAGAAGTCCTTTGTCAGGCAGGCATTGAGAACTGCAGCACTGTCCTGAACCCAGTCATTACCACACAGACAAGGGCCCTCAGTCATGAGGAATGTCCGCTGCAACATCTCCACATAGCTTGCTGCTTTTGAGCACCCCAAATCATGATGAAACACCCATCTCCTGGGATCTCCTAGTCATTCCATGTTGGAAGACATTAGGATTGTCAAAGTTAAACTTTTTCTCGTCAGAGGAGAGAAGGCATTTGAAGACGGTAGACCTTTTTTTGTGTCTACCACTTGACTTTTTGTTCCACAACCTTCAGGAGCTTTAAAGAAATGCAAAATGCCCATCTTACTGCATCCAACTTTAGTAGCGATGGCACATTGTGAGCTTTTTTGCTTTTGCCAATAGGAGGTCTTGATCGTGTGAATACTTGACAGTAAAATGACATGGAATCCAAAATTTTGCACAGATTTTGGCTTTTAAAGGCTTAAACTGTAATCAGCTGATGAACAGCCTATTTCATTCTTTTAGCATCGTGAAGCTTACATCCTTCCAAAATGCAAATTCTCGCAATTTAACGGGTCTTAATTTTAAAGGAGTGTATCTGAAATTTTTGTTTTATGCATCAATTTCACAATTCCGTCCACATTCTACTTGGGGAAAACATAGGCCCTACAAATGAATGCCATCCTAAGGTCAACAAAAACAAAGAGCTCCAGCAAAATTACATTTTAATTTTTACAACCTTAGAACAGGTTTGGGATAATATAGTTGATAATCTTTTGTGTCAGATCCTGCTGGGGAGTTTTTCTTCATTTTTGAACTTCAGAACTACATTAAACCAACAGATCCTGCATTGTTAATTAAACCAAAAAAAAAAAATGACTGCAAAAAAGAACCACCAGTATGAAGACTTCAGCAATCACACAGACTGACCCAGTATTTGGGTTTTGTTGAATAATTTTAGATGGGTGTGAACATGGCTTTAGGCCATCTGCTACTCTTTGCAGTGTACACTTGATATGTCATTTGTAGTAATACGAGTGTGTCAGTACTGAGTGCTACTGGAAAACACCTTAATTTTGTAGGTACACACACTTTTACCTGCACATGTATAATAAAGCAGCCAGACAGGTACTTCTCTCCCACGCAAACTTACACCCACACATACCTTTCATCTATACTCACAGCATTCTTACACATTATCTGACTCTGCCAGTTCAGGCAGTGTCATGTCAGGAAGGAAGGAACATTCATTAGAAGGAAACATAAAATTTTATATAGCCAATATTCTTCAGATTAGGAGCCTCAAACCAGAGCTGCAATAATTCAGTGTGGCTGGAAGTCATCATTCTAGCCAAATGGAAGCACATGTGATCAGTTGTTTTAAGATTGGATACTAGGCCTATCGAGATAATTATGACATCATAAATCTCAATAATTTTCACTCACCTCAGGATCACCCACCATGTTGTTCTTAGCAAGGAGAGCATAATTGCGTAATTGAGCCCAAATGCTGACTTTGTTTAAAAACAATGTTTTTGTTCCAATTCCACTGTTAATGGCTCTTTATTGCATTATTATACCTTTACATTACCATTATATCAATGGCAAAAGCTTGGTCTTAAAATGACAATAATATTGTTGGGACCATATATCATCCAAACAAAAAAGGTTATTGTGACAAGCATACTGGCCTACTGAATATGCACGTGAAATCAGACATCACTGCTGGTTGTTTCAGAATGAATGCAGTCACACTGGCCCACTGCAGATTAGATGATCCGTTTTCCTTTAAATAAACTAATACTACTCGTGTCCACCTTACTGTTCAAAGGATTGGATCCCATTTATTAAACTATATTAATTTAATTTGGTTGCAAATACTTCTGTGCAAGTTTCAACCGATTAACCAGGCTACATAGAGTGCACTTCTGGAAAGTATTCAGTGCTTCACTTTTTGCACATTTTGTGTTACAGCCTTATTCCAAAATTGACTAAATTCATCTTTCCACTCAAAATTAAACACACGAAAACCCACAGTGACAAAGTGCGAAAGGTGTGTTTGAAATCTTTGCATATTTATATATAAAAAACCCCACAAAAATATAACAACATGTACATAAGTATTCACAGCCTTTTCTACTTTGTTGAAGCTCTTTGGCAGCAATTACAGCCTCAAGTCTTTTAGAGTTTGATGCTACAAGCTTGGCGCACCTGTTTAAGTCTGGAGTCTGGCTGGTCCACTCAAGGACAATCAGACTCGTCCCAAATGCACTCCTTTGTTATCTTGGCTGTGTGCTGAGGGTTGTTGTCCTCATGGAAGACAAACCTTTATCCCAGTCTGAGGTCCAGAGCACTCTGGAGCAGGTTATCATCAAGGATGTCTCTGTACATCACTACAGTCATATCTACCCTGATTAGTCTCCCAGTTCCTGCTGCAGAAAACATCCCCACAGCATGAGCATGTCTCTGAAGCCTGTAGACAATTCCGTAGACTTCATGGCTTGGTTTGTGCTCTGACATGCACTTTCATGATGCAACCCTATATAGACAATTGTATGGCTTTCTAAATCATGTCCAATGAACTGAATTTACCACAGGTGCACTCAAATCAAGCTGTGGAAACATCTATTGGATGATCAGTGGGAACAAGTTGCACCTGAGCTCAAATTGAGTGTCATGTAACTCACACAAATGTTATATTTTTGTGTCTTATTTTCAATTAAAAAAAATAAAAACACACCCCCAAACAAACATCCAAAATGTCTCACTTTCATTGGAGGGAAAAATGAATTTCATTGATTTTGGAATAATGCTGCAACACAATGTGGAAAAAGTGAAGCGCTGTGAATATTTTCTGGATGCACTGTATAATTAGTATACAGACACCCACAAGCCAAAACAGGACAATGTCAAAATTGTTTGTCTTCCACAATAACTTTGACTCCACAAGACCTCTGAATGAGCCCTATGGCAAGTCCTGTAAGTTGCTAGGTAGAGCAATTGTGGGTTGGACTTGTTTCAGTACAACCAACAGATGTTCAATTAGCCTGACAGCTAGGGAATTTCAAGGCCAGAAAGTCACCTCATTAGCTGTCCAATTGAATTCACTGAACCTTAACTGATGTGCATTTAAGCATAAGGACCAGGTTTGAGAAACACTGGGCATCGTTGATTAAGGTGAAGTGGTTTTTCAGCTGTGTTTTCCTGTTGCGGTTACTAGATGCCTGCTGATAGAGAGTGACTTAGTGTTAAATTTATTTAATTGCATTAAATTGGATTTAATAGGATTCAATGACAAGAGCATTAGTGAGGTCAAGTTTTGGAGGACCACCACCCCACCTCAAACGCAACTCATCCTAAAACAACCGGATGGTGCGCCATCATTTTAGAGAACACAGTCAATGCCAGGGGACTCTATACCCCTCTAGCCCGTTTCTGGCAATAGGCATGATGCCAACAGGTCCATGTTTATCTGCTCCAGATTGTCTTACTCTATTGGCAATACTTCTATACAGGGATCAAATTTGTGTGTGCATTTGCAAATCTGTGTCAGCAATGGGTGCAACTTAAAGTAGATTTAAAGTGCTTAAAGTAGACAAAGTAGAATTAGAAGGTAGGACTGTAAAATTCTGAATGGTAGTGTATTCTTCAGCAACCACAGAATCTAGCCTAGAGTAATGAACAAAACCCGAGTCTAACCTGGCTGAAGTTCATATAAATGTACTCGCGAGCCTTTTGGTGCAGCTCGGTGCAGCCGATCTGCTCTGCAAAGTTGGCGATGCCGATGGCGTTGCTGGGGTCCAGCTGCTGCACCAGGAAGTCACAGCATGCCTTCACCACGCTGTCGATCTGATACATCACGGCACCGTTCATCACATGGATCACACACTTCTCCCCAACAGAGATACTCGCTGTGTATGCAAACTCTATTAGGCGACCCATGACCTGTTGAAGAGCAGAGAGCAATTAGACAAGACCTTTAGCAGCCAAAAGCTGATGTGCAGGCATGACTAAGGTTTTTTTCAGTATGGCAGCTTGAGAGATTAATTGTTGACATTGTGATTTCTAAATCACCAGCTGCTGCCCTATAATCATTTGGGATGTTTTATTCCTGTAATAAAAGAACATAAAAGATTACACATCACTATTTCCTGGTTGGTAAATTCCCAGCATGATAAAGGGATTGGGAAAACTGCAAGGATTATATATAAAAAAACCGTGGCATTCATGAGATGCATGTGAGGATCCTTTCAATCATTAGTTAAAGTACAGAGTCATGTGATGAAACAGTCATGCTCTCTCAGCAGACCACATCAAATCTAAACTTCACAGCATAATCCAGCTTAAAAAAAAAATCACCATCTTAATCAAAGTCAGATACCTATCACTGGATGTGTGTCCAATGAAAAGCTAAATGTTTAAATTAGTCTGCTTACAATCGATTCAGCCGATCTTTGATAATGTTTGAGTAAGGCCAGCAAGGCTAAAGTTTTTCAGCTTCACAAGAAGCACAATAACACTCAGGAACTGAAAGCTTTTCATGGATTTCATGAATTTGGATGAAATAAGAATTGGACTGAAAAGCATGTTTAGTTGCCACTGCATATAGTTTAAGAATTATAATTGCTTTTAAACCTTCTGAATAAAAACAAAAAGTGTCCAAAAAGATGGAGTATTATAAACCGATTTTCTAATTCTCGCTTGAACTGAATAAAGTGTTACCTGACACCTTTATAAGTGGACACTGAAGAACAAAGCTTGGTTTGATTTTTTTCCCAGACTCCCCCAGACACCATGTTCAATTCCGTCACCAGCTCACCGGATTTATTGTCCTTAAGCACTGAATTACCAAAACACATGTTGGATAAGAACTATATGCACTTCTAGACTCTCATGAAGAGAGCTTTGACGATGTTTTAATAAGCACAGTGATGTAAAACCACTGCATTTTGTATGAATGCAATTTTTTAATTAGCAGTTTACTCCATAAATAAACACTGCAGCTTTTTTATTCTAATTTGTCTAAAACTTTTGCATAGAACTGCATCATTTGTTTCATTTTTTGTTTTGTCTCTCACAGCTAACATCCCTTTTTCACCTCCCCAGTGTTGTTCCACTCACCCTTGGGTGAATTCCTTCAATGGGCACCACCTCCATGCCGCATTCTTTCAGGCCATTGGTGAACATGGCACGGAAGACAGGTGAGGAAGATGCCAGCACCACCTTGTGCGCCACAAAATCCACAGCTTCCAGGTCATTATACTTCACACGCAGTGTCACGTCGCACAGCTGCCGCTCAAGCCGCAGCTCGTTCATGATGGCGAAGGCGGCGGCTGTATGGCTCTCCAACGTGTAGCTGAAGACACGATGGCCATTGCTCGTGGACGGTGTCACCTCCGCCTTGCACTCAGTCATTCCTGATGCCGTATACATCCTCACCGGCAGCTGCTGCCCGGCACTCGCATCTTCGCTCGCCAGCTCAAGGGGCACACAGGAATGATTTGCAGATGAACAAAAGATGGATGTCTTCTCCCCCTTTTTTAACCCCCACGGCCCCACAAGTCCCAGCCAATTTCTCTCAGCACTGAGAAAGTTCTGATAGGTGACAAATATCAGACCCCTTGAACTTTTGTGAGCTCTTTGGCAATAAGAGCTGGCTTCTTCCTTGTGAATGGTTCCTCAAAACAACTTTTCTTTTTTTACACTGTGCTAGAAGCACGGACAAGGTCGTAGTCCACGGGTCGCCTCCATGTCAACATGTGATTAGCAGTCTGCATCAGATCTCAAAGAAATATGATATGAATATTTATTAGAAAGCCTAGGTGACCTACTCAAATTCTACTTTGTAACATAAACATTCTGCAGTTACATGAGGGATATTAAACAAGAAAAAACTTGAACAGTGTCCTACAACCTTAGGAGAATAAGGTTCAGATGGAAGCAATCCAGTTTGTGGTGCCCAAGGCACAATTTTAGTGGCAGAAGAAACTTTAAGTGTGAAACACCCAAAGGGCACATTCACTCTTAAACTTCACAAAATTATCAGCCCTCTCTTTTGGAAAGGGTTCACCTTTCATATAAAACGTCAAAGGCCACCAAGCAAATGGGGAAAAAAAAAAATCAATAGTGTGATACAAAACAAGCAAAAAAGAAAAAGACCACCAGCATAATCACTTCCCTCTCACAGGGCTTTTGCAATGAAGGAACATTAACCCATTAAATTGGAAAAAGACAATTTCCTCTTATTTTATCAAAAGGGTTTTAATGGGTTAATAGCTATGGTTTCACCTCCTCTTGTAAAACCTAAATCTAGTCTACAGACTAAAAGATTACAGATATTTAGGTCAGAAGGCATGTGAATGGTGCCAGAAGTTATTTAGCCTGCGCAGAGAACCTCCTCCAGGAAAACAGCCCAGCTTTACTCTGCTGATCCCTCCAGGACCGAAGCTCTTAGAAAGTGCCGTACTCTGGAATCTGTTTTCGTCCACTGGTTGCTCAAAGACCTGTGAGAGAAGGAGGGTGAGAATGAGCGAGAGAGATTTACGACAAGGATCAACAGGGTGAACACATGGACATTCTGTCCTAACAACAAGTACATTCCTGTTGCTTAAGTGACACACAGCCTGCAAACTGCAGTCACATTCTGCCAGCGTAAACTAACTTCAACCTCAATGATAAACACAAAATCAAACAAGCGCAGCTCAGACTCACGATGCTGTACATGACATGGTGATGTTTCAGTCGAGAAGTCTGATCAGTATTCAGACCTCCCAGTCACAAACACGTCCAGCAGTCTGCTGGCTGTAGCGTTGTGGCAGTGACCTGAACAACACTGACATTTAAGACCAGTGACGTACACGTGTTGGGTGCTTTCAATCAGGTCCGATTCCTCCCCGTCACCGTGACCACATTTTTTTCCTTACAAACTTTTACACAGATGTCTTCTTAAGTGTTAGATACATAAAGGCTCCCAGTCTCTCTGTTCAGTCTAGTTTGACCTGATACAATGTTAAAAATAGGCTAAATAACCCATTTAAAGGCTGGCTGACAGCTACTGAGCAGACTTTCACCCACACTCTCAGTTCACATCAGATTTACAGCCAATTTAATTACAGCCTTTTAAACGACACTGTAAAACAAGCTTAAAGTGATAGTCAGGAAGAAAAGTTCTTAAAAAAAACAAGAAAGAAACAAAAACCAACAATTAAAAAACAAAATAAATAAATAAAAACAAACAAAACAAACAAACAAAAACAACAACAACAACAACCAACCCCCACACAAGGCCGCGAATCCCCGGGCTCGAGTTGGAGCCGCTGCGGGGAAACAGTGCGGCCAAGGCGGGGAAGCGTCTGTTCTGCAGAGCGGGTTAAAAGACGAGCTCTGAAAGCTCCCCGTTCTGCAGCCGTGCAGTTCTTCACTTTTTCATTCACTAATCCATCAACCAGTCGCTTCCAGAGGCCGGACAACGTTCGGGCTCTGTCGTGTGAAACTTTCGCCCGCTTCAGTTATTAAACCCGCTAAAGCTGCTTCCAGGAGAGCCTGAATGCACACCTGGTTGTGTTAAAGCGGACACGGCTGAGCGGAGCCTCTTCGTCCCGAGGAAAGACTCACAGATGAGGACAGTGGGCGATCATGCTCCACTTTGTTAACCCGATGGATTATTCAGCGCCTTTTACTAATGTCAGCAAATGTCAGCTTTGAGCGAGGTTCGCGCTGGCGAAGCGCCTGTGGCAGTGACTCGCCGTGTCCTGTTGTGAACTATCGCTCCAGCACGCTGTGTACCAAACGTCGGAGCACAATCGAGCTTCACCCTTATGTAAACCTGCTTCAGCAACCTGCACACGCTCCCGCGCAGCGCACCGGGCTCTCAGTCTCAACACGGTCTGCATCAAACGCAGCCTCGCGTCGCCGCTCTACGGACTGCAGCCCTGCATTTTAATAAGCGGGCAGCGGCAGCTCTGCTGCTCCACACACACACACACACACACACACACACACACACACACACACACACAGGCAGGCAGCTCTGCTGCTCCACACACCAGAGCACGAAAACACCACGATCATCTGCGCGCTTCGGGAGCCGAAGCACGGGCAGATGAATCACTTCACTCCGACTCCTCCAAACAAAGGAAAGGCACAGAAAAGAGCTGCTGGGAACAATCGCAGCGGCTCTTTTCTGCAATGCAAACGTTTTAAGGTTGCTACTCACGAGTCCCGTGAAGAAGAAGTGTGGCAGTGCTGACTAAAGGCCAGATGAGAAAAGAGGGGGGGAGCGAAAGCTGTAAGTCACCATGACTAAGCACTGCGACGGACCAGCGACGGTCGAGTCAGGAACGAATTGTTCTCTTTGAATGACTCACTCGAGTGAATCAGGTGAGTCGACTCGGCTTCATCTCGAACCGTGTGTTGTTTTGTCTACTGTTTGGACCTTATCTCACTTTTCAAAGGCCACATGTCTCAAAGGCACATTTTTGTGCCCTTCGTAGTGTGTGTGTGTATGTGTATATATATATATATATATATATATATATATATATATATATATATATATATATATATAATGATGATGATTACAGCTGTGGTCTTATTACATACTGGGTCTTGGCCAAAGAGGGCTTAAATCTGCCCTATAAAAAGACTCCTGGAGGCTACTTTTGGGTGGTGTACCTCTTGGTGAGGGATCATTGGGAGGCAACAGGGGTTCTCAACTGTGTCCACCTGTTTAACCAGAAAACTTCACAGCAGCGCAAGAAAACAAAACATTTCAACTAAAGTTGTTTTTACTTATTTCTTAAGTGCTGACCATAGAAATGTGAGAATTTAGGCCTGAACAATAACTAGAAAGAAATAATCTGTCTTCATAAAAACATCTCTCCCAAATGTACCTCCCAAAAAAACAATCAATAAAGATGTCAGAAGACATGTCTAGTTACAAAATGTGGAGTTCTTTAACTCTGTCTAAAGGCTGCTTCTGTAGGTTAGACCCCATGTCAACAATCTATCTACATATGCTCTCATATGCTAGTTTGAGTTGTATTTTAAGAAACTTTTACATCTCAGGTTTGCTAATTGTTTGCAGCAGACACCTGTAGCTGTGTTGTGTCAAAATGACTTTTTCACCTTGCTTTACATATATACACTTCCGTTCAAAAGTTTGGGGTCACATTGAAATGTCCTTATTTTTGAAGGAAAAGCACTGTACTTTTCAATGAAGATAACTTTAAACTAGTCCTAACTTTAAACAAATACACTCTATACATTGCTAATGTGGTAAATGACTATTGTAGCTGCAAATGTCTAGTTTTTGGTGCAATATCTACATAGGTGTATAGAGGCCCATTTCCAGCAACTATCACTCCAGTGTTCTAATGGTACAATGTGTTTGCTCATTGGCTCAGAAGGCTAATTGATGATTAGAAAACCCTTGTGCAATCATGTTCACACACCTGAAAACAGTCTAGCTCGTTACAGAAGCTACAAAACTGACCTTCCTTTGAGCAGATTGAGTTTCTGGAGCATCACATTTGTGGGGTCAATTAAACGCTCAAAATGGCCAGAAAAAGAGAACTTTCATCTGAAACTCGACAGTCTATTCTTGTTCTTAGAAATGAAGGCTATTCAGATCTGAACCCCATTGAGCTGTTGTGGGAGCAGCTTGACCGTATGGTACGCCAGAAGTGCCCATCCAACCAATCCAACTTGTGGGAGCTGCTTCTAGAAGCATGGGGTGCAATTTCTCCAGCTTACCTCAACAAATTAACAGCTAGAATGCCAAAGGTGTGCAATGCTGTAATTGCTGCAAATGGAGGATTCTTTGACGAAAGCAAAGTTTGATGTAAAAACAATGTTATTTCAAATACAAATCATTATTTCTAACCTTGTCAATGTCTTGACTCTATTTTCTATTCATTTCACAATGTATGGTGGTGAATAAGTGTGACTTTTCATGGAAAACACAAAATTGTTTGGGTGACCCCAAACTTTTGAACGGTAGTGTATGTATTTCTATTAATGCTTACATGATGTGTAAGCTCTTAAACATTTTTAAACATTTACTCTTAGTTAATAAAAAAATGGCATATCCTTATGATTTTAAAGTGCAATTATTAACCCACAATGGACAACTAACTTTTGCTCACCATCCAGGCCATTCTGACCAGGTTGTTGGGAGCAGTGGTTACTACACACATGGTGAACAGGACTGGAATCATATAATTTTTAGTGACAAATCCAGGTTCTGTTATGGATGCAATGAGGGTTGTTTTTGAGTATGTGTTGCTATGGAGTGACTCACTTCTCTAACAGCTGGTATGATAATCTGGGGAGCCATCACATAATCACATCACATAATTCAACAACATTCGGTCACTCCCCGTAGTGATACAAGGGACACTATTAACAGCTCAGCAATATGGGCACGACATCCTGCAGCCATATGCATTTCATTGACTTCTAATTGGCATTTTTCAGCAGGGTGACGCTCACCTGCACACAGCAAGGGTTTTCCAGGAATGTCTTCCAGGAATGTTTCATTGGTCTGCCTGGCCATCAGTTTTATTGCCAATCAAGCATTTATAGGACCAGTTAGGATGCTAGCTTCAGTAATCTATGACTGTGCAGGATCTACAGGCCCAACTGCAACATCTGTGGGCAAATGTGATGCAGAATGCCATACAGACCCTGTATACCTCCATACCCAACCTTATTGTATATTGCATCCAGGCTAGATGTAGGCCACCAGGACCTCCTTTCAAAATTTTCCCCAAATATTTCACCTAAATATTGTAATCACTTAATGTCATCATTACATCCACACATATAGTTTAATTTGATTCCAACAACTCCTTCTTGGTAAATTACTTTTTCAGTGAGTGTACAAGGCATATACATATCAGGCAGCAAGTGATCAGGTGTTTAAGATGAAGTGTTGGAAGAAGGAAAAAAAACAGACATTTTATTAGCCTTATATGAGTCAAATTTCAGACTACAATTTATAAAAGTGGCTTTAACAACTGGTAACATGTGTTTATCCTCTTCATTAGAAACCACAAAGTTTAAAACATTAAGTAAAGTGGGTGGTCAAATGTAACAGGTCAGAAAGATTAGCTTTAAAGGACGATAAACTCAAATGAATCGTTCAGTTCAACGAACGGTTCTAAAGAATCGATTCAGAAAACTGAATCGAACTTCCCACGGCCACAACAGACTTCAAAGGAAAACACAGAGAGAGAGAGAGAGAGAGAGAGAGATAGATAGATAGATAGATATGTGTTTTAACAGTCATCAGCTGTCAATCATTTGCAGCTCAGTTTTGACAACAATAGGGTTTGCACGAAGCTCTGACAGGAGAGACAAACAGCTCGTGTCTTCATGCTGTCAGTGTTAAAATGATAACTAAGGAGATAATAGTTCTCCCTCTTGACCTTTTGTTAGTGCTGTCAGGTCGTTTGGTTGCAAATGTGTTTAGCAGATTGTGCACATTGTCCCTCTGGTCTGTGCAATAACTGCAAACCTGTGCAATAACTTACAGACAGTGTTGAAATATGTTTACTGTGCCAATGCATTACGTCATCGTTACATTAAAAAGTGCATTACGTCATTTTAAAGTAGGCTCTTCCTCTTCTTCCATGTATGCAGTTCACAGCACAAATGCTTTACTATGTACAGCCTAACTGATGTGTGTATGATAATGCAAAAGGTCTATATGCATATATAAACATAATACTGTAACAGTAAATCTACAGCCACCTTTTCTATGAAAGCTCCTGGAAAATACTGATGTTCAGTTATAGGGGGATTTCTGATGACTGTTATTGAGTGTGCATTGCTGAACACAGTCACACCACTAGATGTCACTATAACCCAGATCAATTTTAAATCATTTGAAAACTAATTACACTATGGTTGAAGCACGTGAAACCCAAAGTGTCATCTCACTGCCCGTGACTAAAGGTTAAGTTCACATAACATTAATCATATTATGAGTAATATTGTGTAGCCCCCACAATGTGATTCCAAAACAGCTCTGACTTGTCATCACATCTCTGAAGATGTACTGTGGTATCTGGCACCAAGACCAGGCAGCAGATCCTTTCAGTCCTGTGTCAATGACCATTGGTTGCCCTGACCCTGTTGTCAGTTCACCGGTTGTACTTCTTTGAACCACTTTTGGTAGGAACTGACCACTGCATTTTAGGAACACTCCTCGAGACCTGCTTGATGTTTTTGAGGTGTTCTTGGTTGCTTTCACAGTTTGGTTAGTGTCAAATTGTTTCAGATTCTGATGCATTTGCACATGCTTCAACACACCATCAACACAGCAAACCCTATTTAAAAAGTAAAAGTGGACAAATGAGATCTTCACGATATATGGGCCCTTCAGCTGTCCCAGAGGAAGACCACTATTCTGAGTTCCCTTCTAACACCTCTGATGAGCTGCTGGTGGAGCTGTACAAATCCATACAATTTCTGGAGTTCACAGAGAAGAGCTGAACCTGTGTTCTTCTAAGTAACTATACTAATAATTGAACAACAGCACATTCTGAAACTCCTGCACTGTACTTGACAATAAATCAATGTTCATGCATCTGTCTGATGTATAAACCACAGCATCTCAGTTCTGACTCAACAAGTATATCATTTAAATCTTTTAGAAACTATTGTATAACTGTGATCAGATGGCACTCCTCCATGCTCTGCACTGGTTTATCTGCTTTCATGTTAGACCAAATGTAGATGCTCTGTGCTCCAGGCTTGCACCTGCACAAATGAGATTATGGTTAAAACATGGTAAACACTTAAGGCAATAACAAATTTCCACCAGGCAGGCACATGCATGTGGGGCAATGGCACACAGCCTTTACCTTAAAAAGTGGACCAATAAAAGTGGTCCAAACAGAGTTATGTGGAATAATATCTGATTACATTGATGCACATAAACATTGTATATTAATATTGCCATTGACCTTTTAACCATTTATAATGTACATAGATCAGCCATAACAATATAATCATCAACAAGTGATATGAATAACATTGAATATCATATAACATGTGAAAGTTCCAATTGCAGTGGTCAAGGGGTGGATATATTAGTCAGTGGGTGAAGAGTCAGTTCTTGAACTTGTGTTGGAAGAAGGAAAAATGGGCCAGCATAACAATCTGAGACACTGTGAAAATGGTCAGAACATCTCCACAACATTAGGCATGTATGGGGTGTTCCTGGTATGCACTGGTCAGTGCATAAAAACAGTGCAAAAAAAAACCAGTGAACCAGTGACAGGGTCAGGAGAACCCAAGGCTAATTGTTATTCATGCAGGCCGTGCCTCAAAACTTACAGGATCTAAAGGATCTGCTGCTTATGTTTTGGTGCCATATGCCCCAGGACACTTTCACAGCTCTTGTGGAATCCATGCCTTGATTGGTCAGAGCTGTTCTGGTGGAACGAGTGGGACCTATACAATTTGGGGAGGTAGTTTTAGTACTAAGGTGTAATGAGACATAGTGAGAGTGAGAAAGTGAGAGAGTTACACTGATTGAAAAGTTCCAACCACTTCTGCTACTGTTTTGATTGTTTGTTTCATATAAAGTGACAGTGCTTAACATGTAGGCCCTATGTGTGTGTGTGTGTTTGTGTGTGGGGGTTGCTGAACACGTGTTTCCCACACTTTAGTCTCATGCCTGTGGTTGGTTCAGACAGGGGCTTTGGTTTGCTCTCTGTTTCTAGTTATGAGAAGCGTACGTGGTCACTGTGTGTTATCGAGTGTGTGTTTGCATCTGCACTTACGGGTAAACGGGAAAAACTGAGATGAAATGAGGTTTGTAATGAGGGCAGCTCTTTTTCAATCTTTGAGTGATTACATAGAAGAACCACTTTTGGTTCCATAAAGAAACATGTTTGTAATGGTGGACGAGTGTGAAGAACCTTTAAATTAATAAAAAACCTTTATATCACATGAATGACAACATGGTTTTTCATGGAAACAAAGTTGTTTTTTTATGGCATTGCTCAAAAAAACATTTTGAGTACTGTTGTTCTGTTGTGGAGTATAGAACATGTTAGGTCCATAAACCACTGCACTGCTGAATTACATACAGAACTGCAGTGGAGATTCTTTGGTACATTATCTGTCAGCATATATCAGCACAGGAACCTGAATGTGAATACATAATAATAGACCAATAGAAATGCCTTGGAATGACTTTAAATGATGGAGTAAAATATTTTTGTGTTGGCTTCCTTAAAAAATGTTTTTCCTGCTGCTGGAAATTTGAGTGAGGTTTTGTTCTGAGAACAATGATGTTTTCTGTTTTCACAGTGGACATATACAAAGAATGCAAATGTAAATACACTTGATTTTCACAACATTTTGATATCAAATCATACATTTTTATATTTTTGTATGTATGAAACATTTTTACTTTTTATTCTTTTAAATTATTAATTCAAATTAATTGTATATTTTTATTATAATGTTTAGTCCTTAGATTTCCATTTAGACAGATACATTTCTTAAAATTGTTAAAGAAAACCTATTCCCACACCTACAACTATGCAAATGTCTATCATATATGTCAGAACTTTTACCACGCATTAATCACCACACCACTGCACTTCATCACACCCACTACCAACCAAAACATTTAATATGTTTATTATATTATTAATGTTTTTGGTTTTTTACTTTTATGTACTTGAATGTATTAAAATGTAGACACTTTAAATGAAGCACAATTTAAATACAGCACTCACACCTAAAGTAAAATGTGAAAGCAACACCCACCATAGCAACATAGCAATTAAAAAAATAAAAAGTTTACATTTGTGCCATAATTCAGATGTGTTAATAGCTTAACCTTTAACCTGCCAGTCACAGTTCAGTGAAGCAGAGTGGTCTTGTTTATGATCTGCACACTCTTTTCTAGCAGAAGCCTCTGTAGTCTGAATGCAGTATGTAGGGCAATGTCATTACCAGATGTACAGACAGACAGCTGTACAGACAAGGGGCCTTGCTTCAACTGTTGTATCTTTCACTGCTGTCCTGTTCAAACACACACACACACACACACACACACACACACACACACACACACACACACACACACACACACACACATATATATATATATATATATATATATATATATATATATATATATATATATATATACCAAATCAACAAGCCCAGGGGTAATTTGACCAGAGGTGTATGTAAGTGTATGTAAGTATATAACAGTAATAAGTTCGGAAAGGAATAGACAGTTCTGGTTACATAAGAATGTTTATTGTTCTGATAATAATAATAATAATTATTATTTTAAAAAGTTAGGCATAATGCATATGAGGACATAATTTAAGTTCAATTTAACATGATGTAAAAAATAAGCTTAAAAAAACATAAGAAAGGATTGAACACAATACAAAACAATGCTTGTAATGCATATTTGTTGTGAGAAATGCATTGTAATGGCAAACAAAACTGTACACAGTGCCCCGTACATCAAGATTTTATGTACTTTTAGCAAACAAAACCATAAATCTGATGGTTGTCAGTGATAAAAGGGATATTTACAGTGGACCATATTGTACCTCTTCCATCACTGTGTCATAGCACAATAACCCTGATAAAACAGCGTCTTAGTAATCAAAGTAACAGAATAACAGGGCTAGCACTGCATGATTCAAATGACACCTTGACTTCATAGAGAAACAGAGACAGACAATATATGATAGTCTTATAGGGTGGGCATATGCGGTGTAAAAATGTCTATGTAACATAGTGGTTATGTATTATAAAGGCTCTTTCAGCAACTGCAGCTGCTGAACTTTGTAAAATTTTGGTTCCAAGTGCTTGCAAAATGAGCTTCCCTTCATAAATCCCCAAGGTATTATTTAATTAAGGCTACATACTCTGATGGCTCTGTCATTGCTGTGCATGGACAGTTCTTGCACAACCTGCTATATCAGTTCTCAATATTAGGTATTTATTCTCAGGATTCTGAAATTTTGAACCAGCAATAGCAAGATTTACAGAGACTGTTCACCCATTTGCAGTCTTTTTTCCTTCTTAAACAGTTTGGTTGGGTGTCATCTTGTGGTTGCAAAGGTGTTACCTGAAGACCGTCTGTTGTGGTGAGACTGTCCATACCTTGTTTGAAAGTCAAGCACCTTCAGTGAGCCACAGTACTCTCAGCACATTGTCAGGTTAATTCATATTTAGACCTGAAAGCTGTCCTGCTCCAGTCTTCCTTGGTGTGGGAAAAGTACAGCTTCCCATGCTGCTGTCTGTCTGGTACCTTATGACTATTGTCAATTAGAGTGCAGAACTGATTACTCAGTGAACTCACATTGAGGTGACTGCTTTGCCTGTGCTTGTGCACTTGGATGACTTGTTTTGAAAATGCTCAAACCTGTAGATCAGTCCCAGAGACTTTGTTCACAAGCCTAAGGCTTTCTCTGGTGCCTTGAACAATTTTTGATACCACATAATCAACACCTGGCAAGAGATCAAGCAATCAAGATTTGATGGGGAGCTTGCCTGCTTGCAGGTATTGCTCGTTCTCACAGTTCTCAAACATTTTGATCCTTCTCTGTGGGTACCCCGACAAGGGAGGGAGGGAGGTTCACAGTTTGACAGATTGTAGCCTGGTAAGTTTTGGGTAGATGATTCTAATTGGAGAGGATGTTCCATTCCCAGAAGAGATGGTTGTTTCCAGGCCACGATGAATAGCCACTTCAGTCTTGGTGAAACTACACTCCAAGAAAGGAACCCCAATCTTCTTCACCTGTCCATCTTCATTGATAAGGCAGCGGTGGCACAGCAGTTTGATGATTGCCTTGCGCATGTCCTTGCTGGTCAGTGTGTAGATAATAGGGTTGATCAGTGAATTGATCATTGCAACTCCCAGGAAGTAATCTGCCTTAAATAGGATTTGGCAACCACCGGCTGGACACACAAAATCTAGCAACAGGAGCACAAACAGTGGTAGCCAGCAGGCGATGAAGACACCCAGGACAATTGTCACAGTCTTTAGGAGGGCCATGTATTTCTGGGAGCGTCGGGCTAGCCCCTTGCGCTGCAGGCTGCCCAGCTTCTTTGTGTTCGCCTTGACTGTGTGGAAGATGCGTCCATACAGCACTACAATGGCCAGCAATATGGCACTGAAGATGGACACACAGCAGAGCACATAATTCTTGGAGTAGAGTGGCAAAACAGTGGAGCAAATCTCCAGCTTGTTTATACAGTTCCAACCCATGATGGGCAGGACACCTAGCAAGATGGACAGTGCCCAGCTAGCACTGATTAGTGCAAACATGCGGTCACGTTTGGTGCCATGACAGGGTTTCATTTTCACCATCGTGACATGGCGCTCAATGGCAATGGCCAAGAGGCTGATCACTGAGGCAGCCAGTGTGATGAAGACCCCACCCTCCCTCAGGAACCACAGCAGAGGAGTCAGCTTGAGGGTGTAGGGCCCTGACATCATGATATTGACCATGTATGTGAACCCAGCCAGCAGGTCTGATAGAGTCAGGTTGCCCAGTAAGTAGTACATAGGCAGGTGGAATTTCTTATTTTTCCAGATGGCCACTAGCACAATAGCATTTTCTAGCACGATGAGCATACAAATCAACAGGAAGGCAATGGCCTCTGGTTTGAGCCCTTCTTTGTATTTGTCCTGCTTTAGCTTCCCTGTGTAATTGTAATGGAGTTGGATGACTTCACAGCTTTGGTACTCATGGTAAAAATCCAGGATGGAGTTCGTAGAGGAGGCAGTGAAGGGCACAGCTGTTGGGCAAGCCATTGTGTATGCAGACTGAGATGCTGCCATGACTCTGTGGTGGGGCGGGCAACTTGTCCTCACCTGTCAGGCTGGCATTTGTCAATGCTATCTAATAGTCCTTTGGCTGAGCATGATTTAAATCTGACAAAAGAAAAGATAAAGAGCCAGCCAAAATGTTGCAGTTTCAGGTTATTGGTTGGATTGTCTTGATGACCAACTTCCACTGTGTAGAGAGGAATTTCACCACTAGAGAGAGCAAGTGAACAGTGCTGCTTTGGGATTCTAGTCAGGGTGTCTGAAACTCCAAGCTGCCAAAACACAGAAAAACTGGAGTCAGTATGGGCAAACCTTCTTAAAAAGAGTCACATGATTAAAACAGACATTATTTATTTTAATTATACATTAGTTCATCTTACCCCTTTAAAACGTAAGGCTTTTTGTTCAAACCTGTTTTTCCTAAATTGTGTATTAAACTTGTATAATAAACGCTTGAACTTGCTGCCAGTTCTTTTTCATTTAATTACTTATTTAATTATTATTCACAGCTCTCTGACTGAATATAGTTATGTATTTTCTGTTTGATCCAGGCAAGACACATCTATCCATCCAATGCAATCAAATAAACTTTCCCAATGTAACTGCAAAAGTGAAAATTTTATTATATATATTATAACATTATATAATATCATAATAATATATTATAGCATTAATATATATCATTATGTATAATATAATATGAAAATATTCTTTTGGACTTCTGTACAGTTTCTTTGTGATATCAGTTGTAAAAAGGGCTATACATTTCGATTTGCAAACAGTGTCTCATCAAAATCAGAATCAGAATTACATTATTAATCCCAGAGGCAAATTATTACAGCTGCATCAATGTTAAAATACTTATGAAAAGCCAAAGGCAATGATAATAAATAAATATGAACACATTTATGTGGATTCAAAAGTATCACATTTTCAGTATTTAAGTATTTAAAAGTAAAGTATTAAAGTATTTAAAAGTATTTTGCACCTCAGAGTTATTGCACAGTGCAGTTTAAAATGCATTCCACAGAGCCATAGTAACACAAGAAAGGTTCAGGAATGTTTCCCACTCCGTGCTTCACTTGCACACATGGTACCATTTTCCAGTCTCTTGTTACAGTGTTACAGAAGTTCAGCATGTGAAGTTAGAGTCCAAGCAATGCAAAACCAAATGAATGCATTTCAGTTCACTGTGGAGTGATTTTATGAAAACATTTATTTCTATGTCAAGCATAATAATTCATGCATGTTGGGTTATAGTTTACTCTTGTTGCTCAAGACAAGATTTCATTCCAGACAAGGAATTGTATAGTGTGCAAATAAATAAACTTTGCAACACTGTACAAGAATATTATACTCTAAACTTTAAATTGCTCTTTCATTCATTAGCTCTCTAATTCTGAAATGAATTACTCAACAATGTGAATGCCCAAGTAAAAACAGAAACCACCGTACAAGTACTGGTTTGGATTAACATTTATTTTGAATTGCATTGTTCATTTGAGTGGAATAAGTTAAGTTTGTTACCAGCTTAACAGCTTGTTACCGCATGAAATAATGCTTTTAGAACCAACAAACTGCCTTTTGACAGTATACTTCTGTCAGCATCATTCAGAAGAGAAGTTTGTCAGGCTTTATTCTTCTTTTTTTAGCAAGTTCAACTTATTTTATTTTAGGTACATGAAATCTGAGTGAATGGAAGAAGTGACATGCCAATCACTATCTGTTAAAAGACAAACATAATAGATTTAAATTGTAATGCCAATAGGGCTTCCATTCACATCTGTAGCACTAACACTTGGAATAAGACTATTGAGAAAACTACAAATCTTGGAACTTACCACCAATCTGGAGGAGAACTTCCAACATATGGTCCAGAAAGAGTAAGCGATTGTGTGGTTGAAGGAGACTCTACAGCTCTAAGGAGCACAATGACACAGATAGTTTGAGATACTGTGGGCTGGTCTTTCACTCTGACTTGCGCTCTCTCTCTCGCCCCCCCCCTCTCTCTGTGTCTCTCTCTCTCTTGTTCATGTCTCTTGTCTCATCCCATTCAGTGGTCTCTTGAATTCCAGACTAAATATATTGGAGCAAAAAAATAATTCAACTTGACCTACATGAAATGAAGACTAACTAGTAGTGTCACGCTCACATGAATATTCTGTATGATGTAATGATGGTCAATTTAATTGCATAGTGCTCGAATGGAAAGAAAGGCTGAAGGCTTGCAGCTGTTCTTCATTAGGTGCATTAGGTTCCTTCTTTTCTACATCATGCAATGATTAATGCACATTGTTTCTGAGATATACCATCCATCCACCCAAACATCCATACATCCAGATTAACTTCATTCATGCATCCATTCATATTCTTATATGCTTCTTCATAGTCAGGGTCAAGATGGGTCATTTGCATACATGGAATCATTATGTGCAAGGCGCAAATACCCCCTGGATAAGGCGTCAGTCCTTCACAAGGTTCAGCAGAATGTTTAAGAAGTGGTCAAGCTTTTGTAAAAGTTAATGCCAGTTAAAACGTGCAATTTTTGTGCTTCCTTGCATTACCTGGGAATTAAAGATGTTTCTACTTTGATAGAACTTTCCAGGGAACCATGCAAAAGATATATTCAATTGGAAGTCATTCAACTGCTGTTGATAGTGGCACTAATTCAAGATCCCATTGTTGTGCCCATGCCTCTTGAGCTAACATTTACTGTGTGTTTCAGTTATGATCTTTGCTGCAGCCTCAAGTTGAGACTTGTCCTTACACTTTCTCTTCCCTGTCAAGGGATTATAGCAATGGGTGATGTTGCAACAACTCCCGTAAAGAAATCAAACCTGTGTGAGAACCTTTCAGCAAACTGCACAGCTAGCAGGACTACCTGCACTTGCATGTAAGCTAAGCGAATGTCATGGGAAGCAGTAGGTCATTTGTTTTTCGGATGAGCATTTTTATTCAAATTCAAATGAGTCTGCTGAGACAGTTCCTGTGCCAAGTTTTTTTTATTAAATGGGGGAGGCAAACGCGGTTTGACTGTTTGACCCAGTGAACGTTTGTAAATCAACAGCACTGCCTGTTTGATAAGTCTACTTACTTCTTTACATTTTAAATGGCTTCAGGCCATTATAATCCACAAGTGATAACAATGAAGGTGTGAAAAGGCAGAAATGTGGCCTAAAATGTCATCAGATTGATGTCTCCTAAAAGTTACAAACAAATGAGAAACAAATATTACACTTGGTCATTTATGTATTAAGAAAAATGACATGTTACACATTACACCTGTGATTGGCAAAATAAGTGAACCTTTGTTCCCGTCAAGAAAACCTGTCTGAGAACCTTTCAGCAAGCTCCACAGGTCGCAGGAATACCTGCACATATTATTTCTTGTTTCCTTGTTCCATTAAAGACAAAAAGTGGTAATGATGAATGGCAATGCCATTTGATACTACAAGCACTGATAAAGTGGTGCTTGAATACTTGTGAACACTTTAGATTTTTCTCTATTTCTGCAGAAATTTGGCCTAAAATTTAATCAAATTCATGTGTCCTAAACGTTACAAACAAATGAGAAAAAAATATTACACTTAGTCATTTATTTTTTAAGAAAAATGATATGTTACACGTTACAGCTGTAATTGGCAAAAGTAAGTGACCCTTTGCTTTCAGTATCTGGTGTGAAATATATATGTGATGTTGCAAAAACTCCCATCAAGAAAACAAACCTGTGATATACATATACATATACATAAAAAATAAAAATATAATGTATATACATTATTATATACATTATTTATACGTTCGTGGACATAGATAATTATAGTAAACTAGGATGTTGGTGCTGTAGTCTGACTCCTTCATGTGATCACTCAGGTTTGTGATGGTGGAACGGATGGACGCCAATGTTTGAGGATGCTCCCATGTTTGTTACCTTCTGCTTCTCTTTTTATAGTTAGGAAATGTTTACATTCTTTGTTCTCCATAAATGTAAACACCAAACTACATTTCTCTACCTTTACCAAGTCAATGATGACCCAGTTTGACCCCTCCCCTTGTGAGACTGGTTCCTCCTAAGGTTTCTTTCTCTAGTTCTGACGGAGTTTATCCTTGTCACTATTACCCTTTGTTTTTCTCACCAGGGGGTTTATGTCTTTACCCTTTGTTTCATGTGCAGTTCACTTTCTTATTTTTATTTTCTGCTTTGTGGCATCAGTTATATCATTTTCCTTTAAGTTTCTCCTTCCTTACAAATGTGGGTTGCCTTTTATCTGATCTCCTCAGAAATGAAACAAAACAATTACAAACAAACAAATTGTTAATCCCTAAAATAACAAGATACTAAAATGCTAATATCATGACTATGATGTCACCATAATGCCCTGAGGTTACAGAAGTTGAGGATTTTCTGAAGGTTATTGAAGCTCCTGAAGGTTTCAGTCATGCTTATTGAATGAAGCACAACACAGAGGAGCCAATCGTAACAGAGATTCAGTAGACACCATTTGGAGATCCCTTGGCTAATCCTATGTTTTCTGATGTTTCTCAAGTCAAAACTAAAACTACTGGAGCCACAAGACTTCCTCAGATTCCTCCATTCAGTTTCAGCTAAGCGGATTAACTGATAGTAAGACGTGCTTCTGATAGTGTGTAATCTTCTGATGGAAAGATAGCAGGGTCTGGACCTGACCCCCCCCACATTAGTGTCACTGTGTGTGAAGAGGCTTTAAGACCAGGCCTTCGTCTGGTTTGGTGTGTAGAGTATCTTGAAGAAGCATTGTTGATATACTGGCATGCTCAGACTCACCCACAACATAAACATCTGTAATCACCTTCTAAACCATGAACCCTGAAGCTATATTGAATACAATAATGCGACGGGTTCAACCAGACTGTTGTCTACTAAGGGTGTAAAATATTTAAGATTTTTTATTCTGTGTCTTCCTATGATTATAAGTTCAGTTTAATTTGAATATTATGTATAAGTGGTTGGAGAACCATAATTCCAGAGAACAGTTCCATTGCTTTGCACAGTTCAATGCTGAAATTAGCAGACTATAACACTGCTTATATAGTATCCTATGGGGGAGTGTGCTATTGGGGTTGAGGAAGTGGTACTTCTATAATTGAGGCGTAAAATTTGGGCAAAAAATATCTATGTTGCTGCTTAGTTTGCATATATAGTTTGAATAGACTGGACTTTCAAGTTAAGATAAGATATTAAATAAGATAACATAATCCTTGGTGGTGGCGTAAGTCAGATCCTTCTGTACATTATAATTCTACAACCAGGCCTTCCTCTGAAAGAAAATGTGCGGGATGCTATTGGATGTACAATCAACACTCCATCCCTACTGCAAACTCTGCAGGAATTGAGTAAGAATATTCAAACTACATGGGATAGATTGTTGCAGGACACCAATAGGAACCTCTAGAACTCCATTCCGAGACATCTGGCATGCTGCATTCCACCCAGCACCAAACCAAGAGACACTACTTCTGTGTGTTTATCTCAATAAATGTTATTCTCAAAACTTTTACCTTCATTCCGAATAGCACTGCAAACTGACACTTCCTTCTGGGTACTGTTTGTTCAACTATTTCTTTGACGAAAAGTGTTTATATGTTGATGTGATGTATTTTATTTCTGAAATTCAGCTTTTTCCAGGGAGTGTTTAAGACTGATGTTTTTAAATAAACTCTCCTCTGAGTCCATATTTTTTCTTATTTAAAGCAGCTGGATATGGAGAATTTTTATTTTTTCTCTTTGAGCCACAACTAATGGATGCGCATTTATGAACTGAGAGATACAAAACTATCACTGAAAGTGAAAGAAACATGTGGATGCTGCTGTCTTACTGGCTTCTCCAAATTTACATAGTGTAGTTTCTGGAGTGTTGAGCTTGGAGTAGCAAAAAATAGGCACTATTCTCACCAGTGAAGAAACAACATCATTTTGAAGCTACTTTTTAAAGAGCACATCCACCTCAGTATCAGTGGGTCTCCCTCCTTCTGAGCACTTTTTACTTAATGTAAAAACAATGAGGCAGTGAGCAAGTATGGTCTCATCAGTGGGATTTTCCACAGGTGGTCCCTGATCGGTACAGTAACACCAGCTAGAATCTCCACTAGTTCATCTAAGCTGCTTCCCCCAGCAACACTGCCCAGATACACAGCAACATCTGTGTTAATGAACATAGATTTGCAACACACTTGCTGTTTTTGTCAATATTAAGATCAAGTCCTTCGTTGTATGGCACAGAAAGGTTTTACCAGCTGTGCCTCTGATTATTTCTACCATCACTTATCAGAAATGTTACACTGAGGTTATCAGATTCAGAATGTGGTCATTTATCACTCTGTAGACAAACACAGCTGCACTCAACTGACGTTGCTCACCAGCTTCTTTCACTGGAATTTTCCATTCCACTTTAAATAGTGCAGGAGCTACAGGTGCCAGAATGTAACTGTGGTGCTATTTTATGGTCAAATATCAGCTTCATGTGGTGAGATTAGCACTCTGCAAACTGGTTGTGTTGTTTATATCTTTAAAATAATAGGGACATTTCAATGCTGTTCATATACAAACCTACACCCTAGTTGTGCTGCAACAAACAGGAGTGTTAACATTCACCACCCACTGATATATATATATATATATATATATATATATATATATATATATATAGATAGATAGATAGATAGATAGATAGATAGATAGATAGATAGATAGAGATATCAAATTAATGCAATAAATAGAATGTATTGCAGTCACATTAGGGCATTGTTAAAAAGTAATATCCCGGGGCAAAGCAGTAAGGCTGGACATAAAAAGACCAGAGAAGGAAGCGTGGTTGTCTGTGTGTGTCTCTGGGGAGGAGTGATTTTCCAGATGCTTCAGTAGCGAGTGACCACGCATGAAGCCATTATATCCTGTGCGGTCACCCAGTCGCAGTTGTTCTCTTGCTCCTCCTGTCTCCTCCAGCTTTCATCTTTATGTTCCAGTTCATCTATTAGCCTTTAAACAAATCTCTCAGAACTCAAGAGAATTGCTTTTCCAACTGTACTTCCTTATTAATCTCTTGGGAGAATGAACATGCTTTTGTGATGGAACATGTACACCAAGCCCAGAGCTCCAGTGACCAAACAAACTACCTGTTTTTATAGATATACAGTCTAATATTATTACTGACCCAATGACCTAATAAATCGCTAGACCCATGTTGTTGGTATAGCAAAACCAGTTGGACTTGTTGTTGTTCATGTTGTTAGGAAAGGCCACCTTTGGCAAACAACCACAAAACTCCACCTAGCTGTGGTTATATCTGCACTATGTTTGCAGTAACAGTGGGCTAACGGATTTTTCAGTGTGAATATCAATGTATTCTCTCACTATGATCAGTCTACTGCAAAATGTTATATTGGGAAGGGAATAATCACACTATTGTACACATTTTACAAGATTATTAAACTTATTTCTAGATGCTTAATTAAATTAACAGCTGTATGTGTGCTTTTATTGACAAGTTCAGAGATACAGAAGCAATATGTGGACTAAGGCAGTAGAGCAATTTTGCTTGAAGTCATTGTATCTGCAGAAATGGTCTCATTCTGTTGGCTGGAAACAACTGATTTGGGCAGTCTTAGTTACAGGGGACTAAGTGACATATATAATATTGTTAGAATTTTAGAACAATAATATTTCTTAAGAATGTCTACCATGGTAATATCATCATTATCATGTAATGCTTATAGCATTGTGAGGGTCAAACCATCAATACTACAGTGTTACAGGACATAGGATGTCATGTTGATTAACTGGGGGAGGCCAGTTATCTTCTCATGGACTTCATGTAATGGTTTTTTACCAATTAAAAAAATCTTCAGGCTCATAAAGCTTTATCACAAATGGGATTTTTCTATGGCATTGTTCAACTAACCATTTGAAACTCTATAAATGTTTTCATTCCACTGTCCTGACCTTGATTATTACTATGTGCTGATTACCTGCGCTGGTCAAACACTATCCATCTGACTCCAGTCACAGTTATGCAGTCATGCATATTCCCATCTCTCTCTCTCTCTCTTTCTCTCTCTCTCTCACACACACACTCACACACTCTCACACACACCCACACACACCCACACACACACACACACACACACACAGTACCTCACTGCTGATAAGCCTTCAGTGTGGGTCAGAGGGGCAGAGATAAAGGCCACATTCCTTGAGTTGACTGTTACCACTTCAGATTTTGTGCGTCACTCTCTTCCTCTACTCCCATCCTTTGAGCTCTTTTGCTGTGCTCTGATGACCACTAAGCTACATGACCTAGGACACTCATCACAGGCTGGGGTTATTTCAGCTGGGGTTACTGAATGGTCTGTGAAGCCATGCAAGAAATACTTATCAGGGGTTGTCTGGTTTGAGGAGCATTGGTTTGGGATGGGTTTCGAATTTATTTAGGAACATTGAAACATCCAAAAACATTCCCAGGTGTTTTAGACCATCTACTGTGAGACGACAACACTGTGGGTCTGAAAGGATGTGGAGCTGATAGAGAAGCTCTTATTGAAAAAAGCAAACAGGCTATTCAAACTGCTGAAACTGTACCATAACAGAATAGTTCACATAGTTCAGACCTCAACATGGTTGAATGTTTTTCACTTGGATGGTTAGAAGCAAGAAAATCTCATGAACTTCAAGACTGGCTGATCTGTGATTAGGTAGGTAGAAAGGTTAACTGTGAGCACTGACTCGTGAAAAGGATTCTCATTCATCAGGAAACAAGTGCTCATGAGGCTCTCACTTACACAGATAACACCCTGCAGAGAGGCAAACTGAGGAGAGTGTGTGGAAGTATGCTTCACGTTGAAGGTAGTCCATGTACCCATTTGAATTTCTTTATCCCAAACATAGTCAATCAGCCATGCTTAATGTCAATTTTGTTTCTTTAGTTTTTAGACTAAGTTTCTCAAGCAATGCAAGCTTGAGAACCCATCAAATGATCCTAAATCCCTAAATATTCACACAATTGCCAAAAAAAATGTTTGGTTGTTAAATAGCCCTCATCTGAATCATTGAAACTTTGAACAGAAAACATTCTAGAAAACAATGGAAGCTGATATGCTAATCTTCAAAAATAATGCTGCTGTAAGAAAAAATGGCATCAGGTCAGCATCAATCAGTTTACACCAGGTTGGAATATGTGTGAAGTTAATTTTTATGTCACACTTGCCATTTTTCATATGTACACTAGATGTCCAGATGTTTGTGGACATCCATTCTAATCAATGCATCCAACTACTACTTTGTGCTGTGGAGCAGTGGAACTGGAATGAGATATAACCATAACTGTAGTATATCTTAATCTAAGCTTGATCTAAACTTAGCCTTAACATAACCTTACCCTAACCCTTATTTTAGGATTTACATGACTGAACTTGGGACGAGTTGTGTCGCTGCCTTTTGGATGAGTTGCAAGGGCCTGATGGTCAGCATAGGAAAGCCAGACAGAAGGGAGTTGCAGTAATCTAGTCTTGAAATGACAAGAGACTGAATAAGCACGAGTGGCCTCTCTAGACAGAAAAGTTTGAATTCTTCTGATGTTGTAAAGGAATAATCTGCATAACCGTGTCAGGTTTGCAACATGAGCTGAGAATGATAACTGGTCATCCACAACTACACCTATTCTGTGCTTTTGCAGATGGAGTTACCAGTGCATTCTGAAGGGAAATGTCAAGATCAGGATGAGGACCAGTGGTTCCAGGAATGAAGAGTAGTGCTATTCATGGGGTTGAGGTAAAGGTGATGGGCTGCCATCCATGATGAGACATCAGCGTGGCAAGCTGAGATGTGAGATTTACTTGACTGAAATGTAAAAACCCATGTTTTTATTATTTGCCTTGGTTAATACATATGGAAATGTGTGAAGTGCAGACAATGCTTTAAGTATGTTGAAGCAAGGAAGGGAAACTTGAGAATTTTGGGCTGAATTTCTGAGTGGCTACTTCTGAAGAGACTTGAAGCAGAACCATCCTTGCCATCCGGGGAGGAACTAGAGTGGCGGGAGCAAGTTTCTGTCATAAGAAGGTGAGTGATTGAGGGCAGATTAATAGTCATAGTGGAGAGGAGGAGCTAGGTCCTGGTCAGTCTCCCACATTTTTGTTATTTGAAAATTCCATTAAATGTGTATAATATTTTTTTTTTATATTGTAGAAATGGCTTTTTCCTGTTTACATCCACATCATTTTAGACAGCATCTTTACTAATGTTAGCTATTTATAATGAATCTATATAAGAAATTTATAATGAATGAATACGTTGGCTGGAACAATGTGGTGGTGATGATGACACATGATCCAGCAGCAAATATGTCTTCTAGGTATGTCTATCATGTTTGTTGTGTATACTGGAGTATGGTTTGTGCGCATTTGGCAAAACATCACCAGTGGATGTTTGACCTCACTATCATCAGCTTGTTGAATCAGAACATGTGTGAGTGTGTGCAAGTTATGCCAATATTATGAAATTCTTAGAGTCTATTATAGTTATATATGTATTTTCCATGTAATGAACTTTCCATGTAATGATGTCTCATTATTGAAGGACAGCTTAATGTTCTAGCAAATGTTTAAAGTTTGTAGTCAGTTTGGCTTTGGCTACAGATGGCCTAACCTTCCCGTCATGCAATGACCACTCAGTAAAATCAGCAGTGTAAAATCAACACATTTAAACAACACTTTCCATCCCAGAATACAGAGAGTAATAATAAGATCCACTTATTTAAATAAGTGTTGAATATGACACATTAAACCCTTTGGACTCTCTTGTCTTTCAGATGGATGATTTCACAGAGAATCTGGTTGTCTTTATATTGTCAGTCTGTCTGCTGTTACAGTGTGACCGGAGAGAACTGATAAGCGCTATCATTCTGCTGTGCATTAAGGAGTGTACAAGTTACAAAAGGACACATACAAATATAGCAGTGTGTGTATGTTCAAAGTGGATTATACATACATGGACAAAAGGGGACACCTACTCATCCATTGTTCTATGGAAATTAAGGTAATTAACAGTTGTTTTTGTGTGTGTGTGTGTGTGTGTGTGTGTGTGTGTGTGTGGGGGGGGGGGGGGGGCTCTGTTGTATATGGAAGGCTTTCAATTAGATTTTGGAGCATTGTAGTGAGGATTTGATTGCATTCAAGGGGGCTGCAAACAGGGACTAGACAAACTGAATGGGCATTTGCACATCTATGTCATCTATGTGTAACTTAAAATAGCCAAATGCATTTATTAAAAAGGGTGTCCTCCAACATTTAGATTTATTATGCGTGTGTGTCTGTTTGTCTGAGCAGAGTCGGTGTATTGCAGGAAAAGCTTTGTGCTGTTGTTTGGCTCACCACAGTTTCTGTCCCTGCCTTGGCTCCTGGCACACACCATGCACCAGGAGATTAAAGGAAACTAATAGCCAGATATTAGCTACATGAGCACCAATCTCAAAGAATGTAGTCAAGTGTCTGTTACTCTCTGAAGCCTGAAAAAGAGAGAGACAGAGATGTTTTCTTTGTTCCTCAAGTTGTTCCTGTTTTCAGGAAGGGTTAATCACTTGTGAATTTACATTAAATTATTAATATTTATGTGACAATAATGTGTGGTTATGTCAGGTATCGGTCCTGTTTAGCTCCCCTGTCTTCCCATCTCTTCCATGTTTTGTTCTCATTTCCCCATGCACTTCTTAGCACATGTGTTCTGTTTTGGTTCTGTCTCCACCCTTGCTCCACCCATTCCCAACTGTGTTTCATTTGTAACCCCGCCCATTCGTTTTTTCGTGTCCCAGGTGTTTGCCATGTTGTTGTCCTTGTATTTAAGATCCTCAGTCAGTCTTTTTGTATGTCCCATAGTATTCAGGTTAGACTGCGAGTATATCTGCCTCACTTTGACTTCATTAGTCCAGAGTTCACAATGTTATAGGTTACAAAAACAAGAATAATAATTACAGGGCTCCTGACTGGCACAGCTGTCTAAGTTTTGAATGTTTGTCACAATTGGCTGAACATAATTAATGAGTGTGAACAAATGATATGTAATGAGAAATAAAAGTTCAGGTGCAGGTATTGCAAATCGAGCAGACATGTACAAAAAGCATAACGTCCCAAAAGAACAAAAGGAATTAGTAGGTCACAGGTTCAATTCCAATTATATAGCAATTCCAATTATTTGTGGCTGGAGTCCCAGGGTTTAACTCTTCCTGGCTCCTTTGGTCCACTGTGATGCTAGGCAGTGCAGTTCTCCTCCAAGTGTGTTGAGCTGTCCTACCTTAGTGGTAGTTTAAAAAGAAATGGTTGGCTGATTTCAAGTCACTTGAAGGAAGTGCATAGTCACTTTCACCCTCAGTTGTTTTTCTATAATAATAGTAATTTAATAATAATAATAATAATAATAATAATAATAATAATAATAATAATAATAATTTAAATGTATGAAAGGGAATTCACATTTTATTTTTGATTGCAAAGCAATGCAGAACATGATTGTTATTCAGTGGTCTTCTCGTCTATTATTCTTTAGACATCTATTATAAAGGGTTATAAATGGTTTAAAGGGTTTAATATTAGTTTGTAACAGAAATGACTTAAGTCATAAACACCTTACAAATCATTAATAAGCAGCTATAGCACAAATAAAAGGAAGAGGGACCATTTTCTTGCCAAATTGTGAGCCCATATTCAAAATGATGAAAGACTCAATACAATTATTAAATATGTAATTAAATATCTAATCCGTCTAATTACATGTAAAACGGCTTAGCATATATACTGGTCATCCATATGTCAGAGTGGGGTGCTGATCAGACAAATGCAGGGAAGCAGAGGTAAATGCAGGGGTTGAGCCATCTATCCCATCCATCCATTTTCTGAACCGTTTATTCCTGAATAGGGTCACGCCGGTGCCGGTGCCCAGCTGGCAACTCTGAGTGCAAGGGCGGGAAACAACCCTAGACAGGGCACTAATCCATCATAGGGTGCACACATGCACACACACATTGGGCCACTTTAGAGTCACCAATTCTATGTATCATGCATGTCTTTGGACTGTGGGGGGAAACCGGTGTACCTGGAGGAAACCCACGCAAACACGGGGAGAACATGCAAACTCCACACAGAAACTTCCCAGGTCACCCCACCCGGGGATTGAACCCAGGTCCTTTGTGCTGTGAGGCAACAGCGCTAGGCACTGTGCCTCCCAGGGGATGACCATTTAATGAAAAAGGAAAAAAAAAACTGGGATACTAACAAACATAAACTGGGGTACTCTAATACAAAAACACTAACTCTAAACAAAGAAACAACATGGGAACAGACAAACATATGAACCAACAGAATCTCAACTCACCAACCATGAAGGAAACAAAGTCTACAAACAAACCGAGCAAGGATACCAACATACAGATTAGGGAACAAAAGGACTGACCAAGACAGACTGAGACAAAGGGTCTTCAATACAAGACAACATTGGACACACCTGGAGTGAACTAATTACGAAGGGATTTACAAATGAAACACAGATTGGAATGGGCGGAGCAAGGGAGGAGACAGAACCAAAAGAAACAAAAACCATGTGCTAAGGCGCACATGGGGGAATTGACAGGGGAGACAGGACTGACAAGTGACACATAACAGTCTGCCCCCCTCTTGACACACAACTCCAGGGCACATAAAACCAAGACTGCCAAGAGCTGACAGAGAGGGACCTGAAAACCAAACAAACTAGATAGACAGGACTAGATACTGATAGGGAACATACAGGACTTGGGCTGAGGGGGAAAACCTGGTGACAAGACAGATGTAATTAACAAAAGAGGGGACTGGAAGACACTCACCAAACTAGACCGGACTGGGGAACAGACTGGAGAAGCATTAGACAGTAGATGAGACATGAGGCATAGATGACTGGACATAAGGGTAATTAGACAAGGCAGGACATTAGACACGAGACCGGACTTGGAGAACATCAGACCTAGAAGACCAAAATGAAGACTGAACAGGAGACTGAGAATGATCAAGTGAGGAACCTGAGACAACAAAACAGGATAGGAAGAAGACGAAACTGGAGACAGGAAAGATGACTGAATCAGGGGAATTTGGGACTGCACAGAAAACAAAGGAGATGAGACTGGAGACTGGACAGAGGATGGGACCAAGGCAGTTTGACACATGACTAGACAGGACAAGACAGTAGTGGGCACAGAAAAAGGGACAAATACACTGACAGGGACAGACAAACACGGTAACAGGGACTGGGATGACAAAACCAGACACAGGAATGGGAAAAGGAATGGACACAGGCACCAAAACAGTTACCAAAACCAGATATGGGTGCAAATACAAAAATATTGGGACAAGGACCAGGGGACAGATGTGGATACAGGCTGGGACCTAGATGTAGAAAAAAGTACAGGTCCAGATCTGGCAAAAGTCTCCATTGTCCATGGAGCCAGACTGGGCACATTTCTAGAGGCAGAAGAGCATGGAAGAGTAGCATCCGACTCTCTCTCTCTCTCTCTCTCTCTCTCTCTCTCTGTCTCTCTCTCTGTATTGCATATATATATATATATAAAATATAATATCTGAAGTGAAAGCATGTGGACTGGGGTGGTAATATTACAGGATTTTACACTCATATGCAGCATTAAGCAGTTTTGGAGCAAGGTCTCGTGCAGCTCCACCAAAGCTCCAGTGTAGTAACAACATTCCAGCCCAGAGTGGGAGTGACCAAGAAGGAATTCTTCCTGTTAGTCAGTGGAGCATCAGTATGATTCCAAAGCTGCTGTTTGGTGAACATGCTAACTACTGACACTTTTAAGATAACTAGTAATAGAAGCAGCTTGTTTATTTCTAACATATAATGTAAAATTATGACTGTTGGAGAAATGAAGTATATGGGCCCGTTCACCTGCCAAAGAGTTGAAGATGGTGTTGCTTCAGCTGAGCTTAAATCTGCCACATGAGAAATGTGAAAAATATTATTACCACAGCAACTTGGAAACCCGAGCAGCTGAAAGAAGGATGTGTTTCCAAAATGTCCTGATGGGGATTTTAAGATATGGCGTTTTTCAGTAGATACCTTGGCGTGGCCTGTACAGTGGATGAACTTCAAAGAGAATGCTCTGACAGGCTAGAACTCTTCTGCAGTAGTGCTGCAAAACTTTGGAAGTCTACAACAGTTGAAATCAGAGGCTGTTTTACTATTTTACTCAACTAAACCTTTTTATCCAATTGAAATGAAACAAAGCACATAGTGCCTGGTTCAGATGTTGGTCCATTTAAAATGAATATGAATATGTTTTATGAACTGTGACCAGACAGGATGGGCTGATTTTTGCACTTACGGCTTTATCTGCATAACAAAATAACTGCGATAAACAGGAAACAAACAAACAGGAAACATTATAGCAAGATGCTGCAAGCTACACATGCATGCTTCATACACACACACACACACACACACACACACACACACACACACACACACACACACACACACACACACACACACAGAAGTAGTAGCATGTCCAGCTCTATTGTAGCAACTCAGAAACACACATGCCTGCTTTTCTTCTGCCAATTAATAATTCTCTGGTGTTTTTAGACATAATTTCACAGCAATTTATCTACTGCTAACCTGAAATAGTGGCTCGCAGTATGTCACTTCTAAGACTATCCTGCCACACATACAGAAACACAAATCTCAATACCAACAGTGCTCTACTGCCAAGAGATTTCTCTTCTGAACCAGGTTCAAGCTCTCTACCATGACTTAAAAGTATGATAGCTTCAGATGTTAAACTCAATGATCCATCTGACTTCTCACTTCATCAGATTTGGAGCTTGAGAATTTATGGGATTTAGATGGGTTCAGACTGTTTCTCAGATGTTTCTTAGGCTTCGGGGGGGGGGGGGTCTCTAGCCCATATTCACCCTTACCAGATTGTTTCAGTTTTTTCCAGTATTTTTCTTCCCTTTGTTATTGCCTCAAATAGATTTAAATCTGTCAGGTTAGGGTTACACAAGACCAATGTGGTTGACAGTGGTTTGTTGGTTTGTTGGAGTAAAAAGGCTTTAGAACAGATTTTTGTTGAGCGTCAGTGGTGTTCAGGCAGACTGTTGTTGTCCTACATTTGCGTTCAGACAGAATTCTGGCATGTTACATTTAGGTCAAGCTGCAGTTGGGTTAAAAAACGTGCTGTTAGCCCACATTGAGGTTAAGACAGTATTCTGTTTGACTACACTCAGGTCAGGATACAGTCAGATTCAAACTGAATTTTGTTGGATGCAGCCTAGTCACACTACTGTCTGATGTTGTTGGGCTACAGCTGGAATCTGACAGAATGTTGTTGGGCTACAGTCATGTTCAGACAGAACATTGTTGGTAACAGCTGGATTCAAAAAGAATGTTGATGGGCTACAATCGTTTTCAGACAGAATGATGTTGGGCTACAGTTGGATTCAGACAGAATGACGTTGAGCTACAGTTGTATTCAGACAGAATATTGAAGGGCTACAGTTGTGTTCAGACCATACGCTGTTGGGGTGCAGTTGGATTCAGACAGAATGGTGTTGAGCTACAATTTTGTTCAGACAGAAAGTTGTTGGGCTGCAGTTCGATTCATACAATGTTGTTGAGCTACAACTGGAATCTGACAGAATGTTGTTGGGCTACAATCATGTACAGACAGAACATTGTTGGGCAACAGTTGGATTCAAGAAGAATGCTAATTGGCTATAATCCTTTTAAGACAGAATTTTGGATTCAGACAGAATGACGTTGAGCTACAGTTGTATTCAGACAGAATATTGAAGGGCTACAGTCAGATTCAGACAGCTGGGCTACATTTGGGTTCAGACATGATGTTGGCTACAGTTAGGTACAGACCCAATATTGCTGGGATCACACAAACAAATTTGTATTGGCCTGTTCAATCACACTACAGTTACATTCCAACAGAATGTTGTTGGGCTCCACTTGCATTTAGACAAAATTATGTTGGGCTACAGTAGATTTCACACAGAATTCTGTCAAGCTACACTCTGGACATGCTTGGACATGCTATTAGCCATCTGTCAGGTTCAGACAGAATTCTGTGGAGATACTTTAAGGTACAGACAGTGTACCTAAGAGGAGCAGCTATTGTGTTTATATGTGTTTATATTTTAATACTTGAACATGTGCTTTATTTTGGAATTGTCTCAAAATAACCAGATCTTAGCCATCATCACCATCAACACACCAGCTTCTTTGGGCAGATTTCCTCCATCATTAACCCTCCACCTGGAACTGGAAACATACCCTGACCTATCAAACCCTAATCTAGCCTGGTCCATTTAGTCAGATGGCAACAATGTGAAACAGCTGTCAACCTGCAATTTGTCTGAGTATGTGAATATAAAAAACACTGGATGGATTTCAGTGATGGAGAGCAAGGCCTTCTAACCACAAATCTCAAGGTTGAATCTGCCAGTCATGTCTCACAATTTTGAGGCCTCTTGGAGAGGAGTTTTACTGCCACAACCTGTGAACTCAGGTAAGGAAATTAACCCCAGTCATATAAGTGTGTGTGTGAGAGAGAGAGAGAGAGAGAGAGAGAGAAAGAGAAAGAGAAAGAGAAAGAGAGAGAGAGAGAGAGAGAGAGAGAGAGAGAGAGAGAGAGAGAGAGCATTTTAGCTCCTTACTGTATGAAACAATGTCATTAACATGAACAGTGCCTTGAAACACATTCCAAAAACTGGAATGCTGACCTTATTCAGAAGGGACATTCTTGAGAGGCCTGTTGTCCTTTATATAATTCCCTGAATTCTGAGTTAAATGTGTGGCATTACAAACCAAAATCTGTCACAACATTTACCCAACTCTTCTAGTGCAGAATTAAACAGAATTTCCCTACCTTGCCTTTAAAGCTAATTTATCTGAATGGCATATTTTGATTGGTATTTTATTAAACACATAAGGGCATATAAGGGCAGGACTAAACTGCTGTAGGCTGAATAAGCATTTACACTTTCTCATCCACTTGCTCTTTCCTTCTTTTGCTGGAGAAATGCTCTCTACTGTCCAGGGAAAACATTCTACTACATTCTGGAACATTGCCGTGAGGATTTGATTGCATTCAGCAACAAAAGTGTTAGTGAGTTCAGAGTGTTGCATTATCACCATCCTACCTCATCCCCAAAACCCCAAACTCCACTGTATTAAAAGTTCTGGATGGAGTGCAATCATTCCAGAGAACACTTGACATTATTAAAAGGCTTTATATACCTCTGCCACAGTGGGTCCTATTCTTTTGACAATACTTCTCTACACAGACTATATAAGCTGTGTCAGCAGTGTGTACAAATTAAAGTAGCTGAAGGCATTCATTAGAATGGGTGTCCACAAACATTTGTACAATTTGTTTGTAAACTCACTCTCAATATGTACTGAACAATGTGTTCTGTACATACAGGACATACACCTGAGAGGACAAATAAAGTAATCTAATCCCAGCCCAGGCCTTAGGTCATTATTTTTGGTAAACAACATTTCATTATAATAGGTTTCAGTGGAAAGAAATTGTGTTTGTAGGTCATTTTCTAGTACATTAAGGGTCAGTTTCCTTCTGCAATCCCAACTTTACATGTTGATTTTATACAAAAGGGTATGTCCAGAATGGCAAATTTACAGGAGAACAAAGCAGCTTCTTAACTATCAGGTGAAGTCATTGTAAAAAGATTTTGTTCCAGGTATTTTGCATTACAAGTATTTCTATTGGTTCATTCACCATGAGATGTTGACATTCATGTAAAACATTGTGTGGTGCAACAGGTAGCACCACTGGTGAGCCATTGCACCATGTGGCAGATGGCTGGGCTAGATCAATAAGAGTCCGTGAGCAAGATTCTTAACACTACTCTGGCTCACCTATGTAACATGAGTAACCTTGTAAGCTGGGATACTCTGGATAAGAGTGTCAGCTAAATGCCATAAATGTAAATGTAAAATGCCAAAAGGGAGATACAAGCTTATTTATATATCTTGTCTTGTTTTATTTTCACAATCAATTTTGGTGCAAAATCTTTTACTGTCTGGGTGGCATGCCACAGCAGGTAGTATGTCACATATATTCAAGGGTACAAGGGTTATGGGTTCTCTGGTTTCATGTCCTCTTCCAAGAATACACATGATAGGTGAATTGGCCATTCTAAATTTCCCTGAAGTATAAGTGTGTGAGTAAATGCTTGTGGTACCCTGTAATGGATTGGTGCTCTGTCTGGCAGTGTCTTGTACCCAATGATTCCAGGTAGGCAAACCCTCTGCAACCCTGACCAAGAAGAAATGGATAACAAGATGGAACAATGGTCCAGAAGATCTTCCTAAACATTGACTGGTCTTTTACGAGC
>CM067504.1:25228745-25238745 GCA_034509495.1 Acestrorhynchus altus | reverse complement strand
CTTTTGTTCTTTGTAGAATATTACATATTTCACAATAAAAAAGTCCAAAAGTCAGAGATACAAACCCTTACACAAGCCATTCCAAACTGGTCCCCAATATCACAGTAGTAGTATTTTTTTATTGGCACTAGTAGTAGTTTTATTGGCATGTTAGCAAGATAGCTAGACAGACTTTGCTGAAGTTAAGTGCTGGCATGGGGGTGTTATAGTCATCTCAACAGTTATCAACATTGACAGATCATAACCTTGTACAAAACTGTTGAATTTTCTTTTTTATTTTCTGTTTTTTTTTTAAATCTATGTTTTAGCATCAGTATATTGAGGGACATTTTGAGCAAATCTGAATATTGGAGGGGACTTGTCTTGCAGGTATTGTAACTATGCATTGAGAATCCCTCTTCTTCATTATTCCAATCACTTTGTACAGTGTATAGTCACAAAACAAGGTACTGCCTCCACAGAGCTTAACAGTTTTCCCCGACACAGTGTTCTATGGGTTGAATGCCTTTTAGTTTTACTTCTCCAAACATATTCCTAGTCACTGTGACAAAAAAAACAACGAAATCTCGAAACACATTTGAAAAGTGACAAACTACTAAAAAGTGTTGTTTGTAGTTGTGACGTCACTAATACAATGATTTCAAAACAGGCTGCTTTTGCATCTTAGTTTCTATTCATGAACTTTAACAACAATACTTGAGACTTGAGACTTTATTTCAAAAAGGTGAAGGCCATTTGTTTTTGCTGTGATATGGGCCCTTTAAAGGAATTTAAAGGAATTAGTGGAAAATTCCAGCCCTTGTGTTTAAGCTGCTTTGATTATTTCCCTTAAACATTTCAGGAGACACCATCTGTGACACATTCCCCCCAGATGTGAACCAAAGGTATTCTGATCATACACACACACACAGACAAACTGCGCTTAGCTAATAGCCCTGTCAGTGAAGTGAGCTTCACATCTGAAGCCAGAGATATGGGAGCTAATGAAGAGAAAGTAGAGTGTTATTTAAGAGTGTTTAGACTGGAGCAGGAGAGGCCTTTTATTCCTAACTGCTCTTCCAGGCCTGTCTCTCTTCCCAGGTTCTTATCTGCCCCTCACCACATCTGGCTGTGACAAAACTATGTGCACATGTACACTCACACCCGGTTGCGGCCATGCAACTTAAGTAAATGTATCTGGTTTATTTTAATAAGATCACCGGGTGGAGAAGTATTGGTTTTCAGCATAGAGTCTGAAACTTACCAAATAAGGCTGAGCCAAACCCACATGTTTGCTTTGCGAGTGAGTTTTGATAAATCTGGAAAATTATTACGGTGTTATCTTTTGCTGGTAATTTAAGAAGTGAAGGCGACTGAGAGATTTCCTCAGGAAAATCTAATCATCTGCACATATCTACTGCTCTGCTGGATGTGTTGAGCCCAGTGGAGCTGATTTATTTCAGAAATATTTAGGAATGCTGTTGATGAGCTTACTGCGAGTGAATCTCCACTGAAATCCAAAGGTTAGTGTTTTCCACTGTTGCTCACATTTCGACTGAAAACAAGAGTGTTTTCTAAGCTTTATAAGGCTCTTGTAGACTCATAGCTCATGTTTTATTTCCTTTAAGCAATGCAAGTGTGACCAGGCATCAGCAGTTTCATTGCAGGGTTTATTAAACAGACTACATGGTGGCGGCCAGGCTGGTGCAGTGGAATAGGCCGTTAAGTCCAGAAGTGAAAGAGCACCAGTGGGACGGGTCAAAAGCATATTTAATTCTGGACTAGAGAAGCAAGAACACACACATTGCTTTACTCTCTTAACAGGAGCTCTAGAATGTAAAAATGTTTTTACATTGCCAAAGTTTCATAATGAGAGTTCAGTACATAGAAGTGACAAATCATGATCCTCAAATAATGGTGTTCCTCCTTTAAAGGAGCTGGAAATCCAATTCCAAAACCCCAAAACTCTTAAGAGTGTTGACTCATTATATGTACACCCCCAAGATTTACACACCTAAACCCAGCCCACTAGAGAAAGCCTTTTCAAAGCTTAATGGAATGGGTGCTTTAGGAGAATGTGGAAACTAGTCTAAAAAAGGGCATAAGCCAATGCTAGGCCAGCCAGAGAAGAGAGAAATGGAAGAAGGGCTTACCGGATATCCAGGTATCAGTTGCAGGAAGCTGTGGGCCATGCCAACTGGAAGTGGGTACTTAAAGCTAAGTGAGTCAAACAGAAACAATCTCTTCAGCTAGGCTATGATTATGTAGCTCCTGTAGGCCGTCCTGACGATGCAAAAGCAGAGTTTATCATTTTATAAGAAATCAGCATGCTTTGTTTTGAGGGAAATTAAAATGCATTCTGTGGCATCTTATGTAGCAGAGCACTTTCACCCTCTCCAAATCTCTCCAAATATTTCTTTAACCCGGGACATGTTTAGTAGTTACGTCTGTAGTATTGTGCCAAAGTTATGAGTCTAATGTAGTTAATAAAGGAGGCAGACAACTCAGTAATGGATTCAGCATCAGGGGAAGTGTGTTCCACCAGTTTGTTCTGTGCCAGGGCAGAAAAGAGTCTGGGAGCTTATCTTCCATGCATCTTGAGGGATGGTGGGTCAAGCTGAGCTGAACTTGATGCTTGAAGGGATGTTGATACAGATAGGGTTTTGACCATTACCATCAAGTACAGAGGGACTGGCCTATTTTTGGCTTTGTAGGCCAACATCAAGGTTTTGAATCTTATGCAGGTGGCAAGAGGAAACCAGTGACGAGAAGGCAGCAGAGATCATTTCATTATTGCTTCAAATTGCATTAGTACAACTATGTTAGGCTTATAGCTCCAGTGCAAACTTAAAAATTAAAAAATCAGACACCAAATGTCTTAGCCCATTAACTATATTTGAAGGGAAGTATGTAAATGTGATTTTTTTAAACTGAATTATGGCTTTAAACACCATTTTTCACCCCCCCCTCATCACACTGTCTCCCATAACTTAAGTCCAGCATGTGGAGGGTGATACTTCCAGTCATAACAAACTCATTTTCCTTTCACAAGCAGGCCGCCAAATCTCTCTCCCTCTCCCTCTCCCTCTCTCTCTCTCTCTCTCTCTCTCTCTCTCTCACATGCATGTAAGTAAAGTGTCTGAATTAAGTAAATTCAATGCATCATTTATTTACTTCAGAATATGAACCCACTTCAAAAGTGTCCACATCATTTGAGACTGAGCAGTCCATTTTTCATTAGCATTGTTAGGTTTAAGGGGTTTAACATACTGCACCGTGTTTATTTACTACTTTAACTGGTATTTATGTGCTTTGGAAAATTCCAACCTTTTTCCTATTCATGATAGCTGCAGCTGTGGCAGTAAATAGCTTAATTGGTCTATATGTGCCTGTGTGTGTGTGTGTGTGTGTGTGTGTGTGTGTGTGTATGTGTGTGTGTGTGTGTGTGCGTGTGTGTGTGTGTGTGTGTGTGTGTGGAAACAGTGAACACATTGGACATGTTATATTAGTGTTGTGTTAGCAGCAGTTTGTTAGTTGTATTAGTTGTGTTAGTTGTTATGTCAGTTTGCCAGCATTTACCTCATACAGTACACTGTGGCCAGAAACAGCTAATATTTAATACACATGATATAAAGCAAGGGTAGGCAATCCCAACTCTGCCCAGTTTTCTGCATTTCATGCTCAAGCACACCTGATTTAACTTACCTGATAATTGCCAGGTTTAGTAAGTCTGTTACAGGAGAGAAATCTGCAGTAATCTGGTACTCGAGGACTGGGATTGCTAAAACTTCATTTAAAGTATGCCCTCAAACTATGCCAATATTCATGTCTACAAATGTCTTAAATCCAAATTTTGACATTATCAAAGTGGTCACAATTCAGAGAAAAGAAACTTCAGATATGATAATCTAATAATCTAATGCTGTGATATCCTATCTAATGCTTGAGAGTATCTACCATTGATTCCAGCATATATGAGTGAAAGCCTGAGATATCCAGGCAGAGCTATCTCTGGATTTTGGGGTATTTTGCTCAATTCTAGTTTTACTACAGGACCCTTCTTGCCCTGTAAATATTTGTTTCATAGTGTAATTAAGCAAACATCACTAACATTTCAGTAAATAAGTGCCCTGAGATGGGCAAATGACAAATAAAGGTTTGATTCAGCTAGACTTAATCCAAATGTAGTCCACCAACCTAAATATTTTTTTGATTGTAGATAACAAGGAAGGGAATATTAAAGCCTGTCAATCATCACTGCAAGCCTAAGTAATCACACACTTGCTTTAAGTCATCTCAGGTTATGTATTCTCAGCAAGACCTGCTCATGTGGTTACTGAAACGTGAACCCTTTTGCACGATCTATATTTCTGCTTAAATTTGACCTAAATCTTGATCAGATTGTATCTAGATAAAACCAAAATTAAATACACAAGAATATTACAGTTGGTCATTTAATTATTGAGAAAAATTAACCTTTGCTGTCTATCTCGTAAGACTGCCTTGTGCAGCAATAACTGCAATAACTGAACCAACAGTCAACAGCTAACAGCAACCTGCAACCACCACAACACACTGGACTCTCTGTGCAATAAACAGTTTTCAAGTGCAATAATAATGTGCAATACACCCTCCCACAGGACTCTTTTCTTTCTCATGCACTATTGTCTATATTGTATATTGTAATATAGTCTGTATATTATATATTCTATATATTTATATGGTGCTGCTTACTTCTACTAAATTATTTTTTCTGCCTATCTTTCTGCTTACTGTACTGATGCTGCTACTGGAACCTTAATTTCCCTGAATGAACCCTCCCAAGGGATCAATAAAGTTCTATTCTATTCTATTCTATTCTATTCTATTCTATTCTATTCTATTCTATTCTATTCTATTCTATTCTAAGCATTTCTGGCAAGGGTTTATTAGTCCTGTTCTAATTTAACCCATCCCTTCTTACAAAACAGCTTCAACTCTGTTATATTGGTGGGTTTCCTTCCATGAACGGCTTGGATTGACAGAGTCCAACTCTTTAGAAATGTTTTTGTAAACTTTTCCAGTCTGATGAGCATCAATAAATCTTCTTCTGAACTCCTCAGAAATCTTTGTTCATGCCATGATACACTTCCACAAACACATGTCTTGAAGACCAGGCATTGATAGATCCCTGTTCTGTAAATAAAGCAGAGTGTCCGCTCACACATGATCATGTCATCCCATTGATTGAAAACATTGGACTTTTTAAATGAACATTTATGCAGAAATATATGCTTCACAAACTTTCATGCACTACCATTGACCGAATGAAGATCCATAGTAGTACTGTTTTAATTTACATTCTGAACAATTTGAGGCACAACTATGATCTCACAATGCTAATTAGAACAGGTTAATCTTAAATTCTTAGCCACATCATAGCACCATTACTAAAATGTAATGCACTTTAAATCTTTAATGTATTGTAATGATATGGTTTCTGGACACATGATGTTTGGTATGTTGTAGTGCAGTATGCCCTCACTCCAAGCAAACATTCTCCTCTGGGAGACAAATAAAGAAACTATGACTATGAAAATAAAGAGCCAAACTATGGACTATATAGTATTAGGGGTCTAGCTGTTAGACTATTGGCCAGATAGCATGATGCAAGTTTGAAAACATGTCCCTCAAACTGTAGTTTCAAATGATTTTGGACATTTTCATCTCCAGCTGCGTGCATATCATTAGGCTTGCACTAGACTACTAAAGACAATAGAACTATCTCTCCAGTTAAATGGGTAACATGTTTTAAAATGCACAAAAGTCTAATTAACAAAAATGTTTCCCCATACATTTTTAACACTCTCAACCCCACACTGGTTCTGGAGGTTTTGGAGACAGTGGGATGGAGGGATTACTTTTGTCCTCAGACAAGACTTGACGTGTGTGTGTGTGTGTGTGTGTGTGTGTGTGTGTGTGTGTGTGTGTGTGTGTGTGTGTGTGTGTGTGTGTGTGACAGAGAGAGAGACAGTGGAAGCAATCAATCAATCAATCAAATTTTATTTGTGCTTTTTACAACAAAGGAGTTGTCACAAAGCAGCTTTACAGAAATCCAGGCCCAAGCCTCAAATGAGCAGCCAGCGGGCAACAATGGCAAGGAAAAACTGCCTCAGGCTAGGAGGAAGAAACCTTGAGAGGAACCAAGGCTCAAGAGAGGAACCCATCCTCCTCTGGTCGACACCGGATAGCACAGACATAGTTTTTTTTTTCTCTTGCATGGCCAATCAGCAATGTCCACCGTGGGAGCACAGCAACACCACCAGAAACATCTCACTTACACTTGCACTGCTTTTCTCTCTGTAAATGTTCCCTTTGGAGCAGGGACAGATGTAGATTTCTCATTTAGAGGAATTTTTAATCAACAACTAGTTAATTATATTTGCCATTTATTAAAGTAAATCAGCAGAGCTGATATTGGTTAGGCAAGGAAGATGTAAAAATCAAGCTAGTTAGTGCCTTCAATGCAGGGGAATGCTATTAAAAAGAATACCAACTGCCATATTGACTACGTCAGGTGAATCAGTTCTTGAATGCTAAATTCAAGGCGGTATTCTTACTGTAACTAGTGTTATTCACAGCAACGGCATTAAATCTAAACTTATAGTTGACTGTGTGATCATGTGACAGAGAATGTGTGAATTCACAGGCCCAAAAATAAAACATTCAGTTCTAAACTTGTATTAGAGGACATTTAACATTACCTCTGATTACTGTGTAGAGAAGACGAGGGCATTGCTGAGGAATCTGTGGAATGGAATGCTGCTATTGAATCTATATTGAATTATAGTTCACTGTGGGATCATATGACAGAAGACACGCATCCTCATTCTGGCAGACCTTTACAGGAATCATTTTAAAATCTAAAAATGTTGAATTCCCGAGTGTCTATTGGTTACACATTAGGTTTTGATATTTTATTACGTCCTTTTAGCATTAGTTTAATTCTCATGATTTATAAAAATAATTTAGTCATTTGTGCTAAATGACTTCCCAGTTAAAATGTTTTTTAACAGGTTTGTACGCTCAAATTAGTGTATTTATTTATTTAAACAAATGTATTTATGCATACATTTAATCTATACATAAAAAGTATTTCTGTTTTACTTTGGTAATATTTACTTATATTTCTGAAAAATAAAATTGACAGATTTGACATAAAGGGTTGGGAAAAAAAATCATTCATTAAAGGTTAATCAAAGGTTAAGCAAAGGGTTAATCAATCAGATAGAAATTTTGCCCAAGGACCCTTATTGGCATAGAGTTGTTTTTAATGTCTCTGTTTTTAGCTCACAATGACATCAGCCTCCGTTCTTTTTCAGGAGGAATTTTTTAAGAAGGACTTAACACAGGGATGTAAGTTTTCCTTATTTCTTGTTGTCGCCACCTAAAAAATAAAAAAGCCTGTTCTCCAAATATGCTGTGTGTGCATTGTATCTTCTGAAATCAAGGAAATTAACAGAGACTTTGTCTGGCCTTTGCTGCTCATGAGAGCTTTAGTGAGGTCAGATACTGATGTACAACAGCTCTGGATCTGTGGGATTTAAAAACTCCAGCAGCACTGTTGTGTCTAATCCTCGCATACCTGCATAACAGAAACTAACACACCACCATCATGTCTGTGTCACTGCAGTGCTGAGAATGACCCACTACCCACATAAATCCGGCTCTATGGTGGTGCTGTGGGGTCCTGACCATTGGAAAACAGGGTGAAAAGAGGCTAACAAAGTATTAATGAACTACAAAGTTTTCCTGTGTGGTTGGAGGAGCTGATTAAATGGACAGTGAATATTGGAGCGAGGTTATAATTTTATGTCTAAAAATTGACCTAATTTCCATTCACATTGCCGTTTCATTTTTAGTATAGATTAAAAGTTCCCATATCACTAGCATGACATGGATGTTGAGGCATAAAGCCTTTTGGAAGTGTCCAAACATGCCAGGAAACCACTTTTCCAAACTATTTATGAAGGCTTTATGAACTAAAGCAGAAAACAGCTTCAAGTACATTTTTTCGGATTAGTGCTGGTCTTTAGTTAAGTAGGGCCTGACACACCCCAGCCACTGGCAGCTCCAGAAGCTTCAAGGGTTCTGTAGTAAAAACAGTGGTTCTTTAAAAAATCATGGATGGCAAATTAGATTTTTTGCCTAATTAAAATGTTGTTTGAATGGTTCTTTATAGTGTCAGAGTCAAATAATTCTTTTTTAGTACTATGTTGTTGTCAAGAAATAATTGCTTTTGTGTAGACTCTTGAAACAGCATCCCTGAAGGGTTCTTTAGTTAGGATACTGCTACTATATGGGCTTTGTTTACACAGGAAACATGGAAAAACCTTTTGTGCAAATTAAATTGACAAATTAAACGTTTTGGATTTGTGGACATTTTCTTTATAGTGTCTGGGTCAAAGAACCTGTTTCACACCATGTAACCCTTTTTGATGTGAAACATCACTTCAATGAGGAATTTGTGAGTCCCATTACATCTACATCCCATTTTTCTAAATATTGTTCATATGAATTTGGTTTGTACAATGACACATTTTTTTTCTTTTCTATATGATGGGAATGGACATTACTATTCTTCCATTGGTGATCTGGTATCTCTGCTCTGATCACCGTCTGCTGTGTTGATGTGTGTTTTAACGTCTCCACATTGTCCTGCAGCTCCCAATGGTGCCAGATACTCCATTCTCAATTCAACATGGAACAAAAAAACAAACTGTTCTTAAACGCATGGCCTATGAGTAGACCACCACATGAGTATCTCCACATCTATGTCTCTCTCTTTATCACTCTCTCCCTCTAACTCTCTCTCTCTCTCTCTCTCTCTCTCTCTTTCTCTCTCTCTCTCTCTCTCTCTCTCTCTCTCTCTCTCTCTCTCTCTCTCTCTCTCTCTCTCTCTCTTTCTATAGCTCTCTCTGTAGCCCCATCTCCCTTTATAGACCAAAAACAAACAAAAACTCAGTTGGAGATACCCCTCTCAGTGCAGTCTCCAGTAAAACCACAGTCAAAACACACACAGACCCTCCCAACACACACACACACATATACACAATACACATAGACACACACAGGCATTTCAGATTTCCCTTAATGTAGAATTAAATGTATATAATGCATATATTTATTTTATATTTTAAAATCATATGTAAGCCTGTCATGATAATTTAATTTTCATGTAACACATGAACTATAAATCTTGATCATTTTGCAGCCTGGATATTTCTCATTATGTTTAATGAGTGTTTTTGTTTTTACATAAAATTTCACGATCACCCAGTATTTTAGTCGGTTGTGTGGCATGGTAGTAAATTGAACTGAAAGCTATTACTGTTATGTTGTCATAGCATTTATAATATAACTATTACAGTTACTTTGCACTTTTTGTGCCAACAGTTCTGGACTCTTTAGCTAAGGAGTCTGTTTAATATTAATACTTTCTTGTCAACAGAGTCCTGAGAGTCTATTTAATACTTTTAGATATTTAAACATTTTCTTATATTGCAGTTTTGATTTCTGAATAATCACCAATAATTAAAGTTCTTTATTCTTTAAAAGGGTGTAATTGCACTATTATGGTCATAAAGGAGACAATAACATAATTTGTACACACCTATTCTGAGACAATATAATATCCCAGAATCATTTTAGCCAATCTGTCAGACTAATGTTTGAAAATGGGCTAAGTTAGCAGTCAAATGTTCTTAAAAATGTAAGTAACAAATAGTACAAATATATATATATATATATATTAAGTATAAATATATATATATATATATATATATATATATATATATATATATCTATATATATATATATATATATATATATTTAATTCTAAAGGATAAGAAAGTTGTTTATGTAAAAATAGCCAGCCATAAAACCACACCAAATAAATAGCACAAAATTCAACATGGAATAGTATACAAATTCTGCCTCTCAGGGAATTAGAATATAGTGAAGAGTCCATTTATTCTCATAA
>CM067504.1:25208745-25223745 GCA_034509495.1 Acestrorhynchus altus | reverse complement strand
AAAATGTGAAACATTAGCTCAAACACACCCTTCCACTTTCTGCCTCCATCAAGTCTTTCCATCAAACATCCCCATTTTGCATTGAGGCAAAAAAGGTCATGCTGCCACATTCATGAAGAAAAAAGTCTCCTGGTAAGAAAGGAAGTAATTGCAATAGACATAATATATTTCCAGATGTCTACAAACATCTGTTTGTTTTCTGCACCATTCTGCACTGGATTCTTGGGCTAAAGTTTGCTGTAACTAACATTGTTGCAGAAAAAGGGGTCACAGGAATGGCAGAGGGTATTTTACTAGGCACTGTGCCAGTGTAACGGACATGCAAAACATGCAGACTTGGGAGAACCTCAGTTCCTCAGTTCCATTCCTATGGAATTTAAAACATTCCAGTGTAATAGAGCCACATGGATTGCATTCAGAAATGTAGGCATGTCAGATTGTAAATGAAGGTAAATAAAGGATACTTTATAAAAGTATTTTGCTTTAAAGTCATTTACAGTGGTGGTTGAAAGTTTGTGAACCTTTTAGAATTTTCTGCATAAATTTAACCTAAAACTTAATCAGATTTTCAGTTCTAAATGTAAATAAAGAGAACAAAATAGTACAAACAACATTATTGAACTTGCTTATTGGCAAGTATGTATATATCTTTGCTTTCACTATCTGGGGGGTGATAGCCTCTGTCCTCTTATAGGGAAAAGTGAGACTAGCTGGGATGCGAGGCATTGGGGGTTCTGGGCTCAGAGATATGGAGGATATTTGGAGCTTCATGAACTTTGTACATGCTAACTTCAAGCCCAACACCCGTACCCCAGCGAGTATGGAAGTGACAGCTGCCCGAACCCCATCTATAGCAGCAGCAGCTGCGCATGCTTAAAGATCTATCTAACTGTGCTTCAGTGTCTATAGCAGTGGTGTCTATCACATCTGCGGTGCCGTACACATCAGCTACAGCATCTGCGGAGCCCTCTGCATCCTTTGTGAGGTCGACTACTAGACAGTCTATCCCTCTGTCGGCTTCCAGCCCAGTCTGTCTCCTTGAACTATACAAGGGACTTTAGCCAGTTCTGGGCCTATGCCTATACCCCTGTCTGTGCCCACATCCCAGTCTACATCTGTAGCCGCATCCCAGTCAACATCTGCACCTGCACCAATTTATGTCTGCACACATGTCTATGCCCATGCCTACTTCTGTCTTTGTGCCCCTGTGTGTTCCTTTTCCTGTTCCCGTGTCTGGTTTTATTGTCTCAGTCCACATCACCAATGTTGTATCCGTCCCCATCAGTGTGTTCATCCCTATTCCATTACCCAGTCCTGTCGCACCCTAAGACTTTATTTGAAAAATGTGAGCAAACCAAACTGAGCTGCTAGCAGCATACTTCAAATACAGTCAGCATCATTAAAGCCGTGACAGGATGTTGGTTAAAAGCTTACACTATAAAGTAGCAGACAGAGTGAAACAGTAATATCTTACAGACACGTGTCTACAGTCAGATTTGGGGCCAACGTTGCTAGCTTCTTACTCCCTGTTAGCTAGTTAAATTGGATTCAACTGGCAAGTTAAGTTTGAATGAAATTTTACTACTAAATCCAGATAAAGAGAAAGACATCTGTATCTCCTGGAGAGCATTTAAGTCTTATCTGTGTCTTAAACTCTAATCATGAAGGACATGATTTAAAACGGACACACACACACACACACACACCGAAAGTGCTTTCAAAGGAGCATTTAGTGGTGGAAAAAATGTTGATCATTTGAGCCAGTGTTTCCCAATCCTGCTTATAGAGCTTTCTTGTATTATACTTTGTGTCGTGTTGGTTGGTATAACACATCCAGGTTAACTTCCTGAAGAGTTCAGTCAGAATGGTGTTGGTGGTGATGGGTTGTGTTGGAGCAATAAAAAATAAGCAGTGTATACAGTCTAGAGTTTACATTACTCCAGGTGCAGGATGGGAAATTGTATTCATTATATTCAGTTTGGGCATTCCCCCTCACCCCTTCTCTCTGTATATGTTTGTGTCACCCTTAGACTAATAATTACAAACATTATGCCTCGCTGAAATATGGAACTCCCCCTTTCATATTGTGCATTATACATTTCTACGCATGAACAAAGGCAGCAAAAATAATAATTCTACTACTGCTGCTACTGCTACACCTAGTATTACTACACCTAGTATTACTACTACTACTGTCACAACTGTGGCTACTACCACCACTCCTACTACTGCTAATACTATGACTATCACTACCACTAATAATACTATTTCATCTACTACTGCTATCACAACAACAACTGCTACTACTACTACTACTACTACTACTACTACTACTACTACCAATACTACAACTATTAAAACATTTACTACTACCACAATTAATGTGACTACTATTGCTACCAATACTCTACTACTACTACCACTACTACTACTGCTAATATTACAGCTTCTACTACTGCTAATAATATTATTACTACTACTTCTACTAGTACAGTTAATATCACTATGACTGCTACTACTACTACAAAAAATATTACTATTGGTACTACTTTAACTATTACTTCTAGTGCTAGTACCACAACTACTATGACTATAACTACCACTTAAGCTACTACTGCAAAAACTACTACCAGCACCAGCAGCAATACTGTACTGCCAGTGTTACTGCTACCACCGCTACTGCTACTGCTTCTATTACTACTACTACTACTACTACTACTAGTACAACTATAACTACTATCACAACTACTTCTATGACAGTTAATACTTCTACTACCACAGGTACTATGACTTCTACTTCTTCCAATGCTACCACCACTCCTACAACAACAACAACTACTACTACTACTACTACTACTACTACTGCTACTACTACTGCTACTACTACTAGTAGTAATATTTCTACTACTACCACAACTATTATGACCAACACAACTAATACAACTGCAACTAATTGACTGCTACTAATATTACTGCTACAATTACTAGTACTACTACTACTATTACTACTACTACTACAACAACTACTATGTCTTCTAGGTGTTTTGAGCTATAGACTGGTGGGCTGGATCATGAGAAAGTAAGCAGTCTTCCACTGTATATGTGTGTGTCTTGGAATGTGGTTGAGTCATCAGTTATAAAGTAATATATTTGAAGGTTCAGACCTGTCTGGATTTACCCGACTCTTCACATAGTCACACACCTGCTCTGTGACATCTCTTGGTGGTGTTTATGGGGAGCAATTGATGTTAGTCATGGGGCATACCTGTACACGCAGGTACATCTGTTTCCACCTCACACCTGATCATTATATTAAAGGAGGATTTTTGGTATAATGAATAAGTCTCATTACAGTTACTTGGTTGCAACTATGCATAAACCCATGTTCAAAGCAACAAATGATATTGTGGTGAATTAATTTGATTACAGTGTGTGTGTGTGTGTGTGTGGGTGTGTCTGCATGTGGGTGATTGGGTTTGTATGTGTTAGTGTGGGTGTATGTGCACACATGAATGTGTATCTGTGTGTATTCTCATGCAATGATATTTGGTCTTAACAGGAAATTTGACTATCTTTCAGAAACTGCGACAGCTGGAGATTGAAACACAAACACCATGGCCCTTCAAGAGGGGTTTTGAGGTAAACATGTCACACCAACACACACACACACACACACACACACACACACACACACACACACACACACACACACACACACACACACACACACACACACACACACACACACATGCTGTGGGAGTGTGTGCTCTGAAATAATGAACCATTTACATTTGTTTTCTATGAATAATTTATTCATTTTTGACAATAGAAATGTGGTAAAGACATGAGACTGTGGATCACAGAATATTAAATGGATACACAACTTTCGAAATGTAATGTCCCATCAATCTGGCACCCACTATTGGTTAAGCTTTGCTAACTCATGTTGCTATGCCACAAGCCATTTTTAATTTAGATACTGATATAATACTGATTAATATATACCATGAAGAATGGGGTTGACACTGTATGTTACTAACAACAAACACACACACACATACACACACACACACACACACACACACACACACACACACACACACACACACACACACACACACACACACACACAAGCACACACAGGCAGTTTAACTGCTGCTGGTTTGGTCCTTATCTATATTCCTTTTCTCTCTTTGCTTGCTGTTGAGAGCAGAAATGCCAGATAGTGCTGTGGTTTCTGTTCTTCAGCATCATTCAGTAAATCACCCACCCACAGTACAGATCTGACAGCAGACCTGCAGAATTAAATTGATATGGCATTTTAAAAAAATATATTGTAATTTTTCAAATTTTGTGAAAAAAAGGTAAGACTGGCACATTTCTTGTGTTTCCAATCTTCTTTAACCAAACACCAATGATATAGTTTAATAGTTACACTAGTGCTATTATTAATTACACTCCTAAAACACTCTAAACATTATTTAGAACAACCAATAAAGGATTTTTTTAAACCAGACCAAATTATATGTATCAGAAATAGAAGGGAACTGACATTGATGTGCAAAGAGGAAACTACTGAATTATTTTGTGGACAGAGGAATGGCTGCTTTCTAGTTCTTCTAAGATCCCTTCACAAACTCATCTACAAATTTATATCTACATCTTTGGATCTGGCCATGGTGATGCTTTGCTTCAACAATCAAGAGCAAATCAAACAAATGTCTGAGGTTCAAAAAGGAGCCTCCAAAATCCCCACTAACCATACTGATGTGCCATGCTAATGGCACCTGGTTCAAATGAAGATCATATGTCCATATGTTTAAATACTCATGTATTAGACTGACCTGTGGGACCAACACAAGCTTCATATCATCTGCATGTCAATTCTGAGAAGGCTGAAGGCCCCTAGCCTGCTCACCCCCTGCCCTAAAGCTCCTCACCAGTCTTCAAACTGCTCACCCCTGCCCTGAAGGCATCAGAGTCAGCTGATGACTGATTGACTCGTCCAGTATGAGCATTCTCACTGCTCTCACACACTGCAGGACATCCAGAAAGAACAAAGCATTGGCATTAACATCACTCGATCTTTCCAAACCTGATGATCTAGTTTCTCCCTTTGAAGGCTTAACCTCTGTTAAACCATCTGTTGGCTATTTATTTGTCATTGCAGATACCTTAAATATATTCACATTTTTAAAAAGGTATAAAAGTATTTTAATGTTGTTTTAAATAGCATTACATGGATCATCAGATGAAATAATTGTCTGACGTTTGTTGTATTGCAGGCTAATGTAGCCCGCAAGTGATAGAATTAATAATACTGAATATCTATTATCATACAAAAGACATGGTTAAATCTTCACACATTCAGTCAGAATCTGAAGTCAGAAATGCAATTTGTCTGTAGTTTGTGCAGGTAGTATGTAAGCTGGCATAACTGCAAACTCTTTTTTTTTTTACCCAATATTTCTTGTGCGAATTTAGACATGCCAATTGCCCAATCTCATTGCTCCCTCTATTACATGTGATGCTCCTGACACTAGGGGGGAGATGACATGCACATGCTTCCTCCAATACATGTGACGCCTGCCTACTATGTCTTTCCAACTGAGAGCCAATGTGCTTGGAAGAAAGTGCCAGATCCCCGGTTCTGATGCAATGGCTGACAGACGCCTGCGCTGACTAGCATTGCACTGAGTATGTGATGTGGGGAAAGAGCACCTTGTGAAGGAAAGCAGGCCAAATTTGCTCTCCCTCCCTCCATGATCGGAGATTCGAACTTGCAATCCTTAGACCGCTGAGCCACTCTGGGCCTACAACAGCAAATTTAACTTAAGTTTTAGTAAGTTTTAAAGTGATGTAATCTGTAACATACAAAATCTTAGCTGGAGTCAGAAATAAGTTAATTATAAGTCTTAAATAATTAACACTTCAATTTAAGTGCAACAAATAAAGTGGCTAGCTGGCTTCATTGTGAGGGTACCTTGTGCTAGCCCTTACCCTTCTAGTGCTGCTAGTCTTATGTAAAAGGGAATCCTAGCTAATGGGTGGGAATGACTACATTTTAAAGATAGTTGAGGGAGAAAAAAATAAAAGAAAGAAACATGCCAACTATTTGATTTCAGAAAATAGGTTTTCTGTAACATAATTAGCCAGACCCATACAGAATATTTAAATGTAAACATAAATGTAAATGTGAACATGTATACAGATCCACTGTGCATGCCTCCATCCATGCAGTGAAACACAAACATACACACTAGAGAATACACACACTCTGGGACAGTGAGCATATGTGCCTGGAGTGGTGTGCAGCCCTATCCATGGCACACGGGGAGCAGCTGGGGAGTTCAGTACCTTGCTCAAGGGCACTTCAGTGATGTCCTGCCATTTCAGAGACTTGAACCAGCACAAATACCATAATGGATTGGGCATATATTTGAACATTTTTGATTGTTTGATAAATATATGCTATATGTACGTACTGTATATGTAGTAAACCTAAGCAATTACAAACAATATTGTATAATTATAGTACATATGGGTATGACGTGTGATATGTATAATCTTTAACTCTTTTTCTATTTTTGGCAGATGTCATTTACACTACTTTTTTATACACTGATTCCATAGAAAGGTAAGAGTTTTATATTCCTCTAATTCTATATGTTTCTATATGTTTATATATTGAGGAAATTTATGCATATATTTGAAACTGACATGTTGTGTCAAATAATGTCAAATACATTGGCATCTGTCTCATTTCAATATGCAACAAATGTATGTTGTATATAAAAGAATTCTATATTTGTCTGGTATTTGTAATATTGCCATATATCAGATTTATTTATAGATGTCAGCAATAAAATCATTTATAAAGTATATGTATACAACATTTATTACAAGAATATATAATCATTCATATTCCAGTCATTAAGTCATAATGTCTATAAATGTGTAAGACATGTGTTACAGCATGTTCACGGTTCACAGTTTGCTCTTTCAGGCTGCCGTTCTTTTTCCCTTGGAGGCCTGGAATTCCTCCCCATAAATCTGACCAGCCTTAATCTTTATTTCAGGCAGTTCCAAACCCACAGGGAGGTAAAGTATCTGTGAAGGACTGGAAATAAATCTACAGAGCTGAAGAATTAAGTCTTTGTTTAAGGTTGGAGAAATCGCTAAAGGTCTGTTTATGGTATGTACATGAGTGTGCTTGCACTTGTGGTTTTATGTATGTGTGTGAGAGAGTGTGAGAGCAATAGAGTCTCAAATGCACAAGGTACATTCATTGATGTCAAAGCATCCCTTCCAGCCCTCAGCTGTGTGTTAATTGAGCTGTTACACAGTTATAGACTCTTATTACTTACTTTACCGCTGCTGAAATAAATGGAACTATTCTGAGCTCTGGGGATATAATCACAACACTATACCCTACTAAAGTATTACCTTACTTACCACCATCTGATTTTCATACAGCGTTCTTCCTTTCTGGATTTCCAAAAGGATATGAGCCATCACACTGCACCTCACAGGTTTTGAAATGTGGTCTGGAAAAGTGGGGGAAGAACTTGATGCATATCATCTTCTCTCATTCATCAGAAATTTCTAAATCTCTCTGAGATATTAAAGTGCAACAATCAGCCCGGTGCTATGCTCGCTTATAGCAAATAGTGTTTCCACTCTCTGCATTAGAGCATGACATTTTAACCTTCATCACTTTTTTTCTGTCTAGGAGCTCAACAACAGGGCAGGTTGTCCATCATCCTCTTCCTCACTCATCACTTCCTATGGCCAAACATTGCCTTCCCTGGAGAGCAGCTAGTCTTTCCTCAGATGTGGAGCAGGTCAGGGCTCACTAACCCCAGTCGCCAGAATACTACACTGAAAAAATGATGCTTTAAATGTACAGTGTCCCTTCCTTTCAAAATTGTCTACTTCTAACACAAGCTCAGTAAAATTACAAATCCCCAAAAAATCACACCGAACACAGTACGACAGCATATTTATGACTTAATTAACAATACAAAACAAAAACAAAATTGTGGACTTCACCGCATGCCATAATCACACATTATACGTTATATACAGAATTTCTGACTGTAGTCCTGAGAAGCCATGAGGACTCCATGTTAATCACTGGTGTATTAATGGATCACATCACTGCTGCAGTTCATTAGCTGTCTTCCCTTGGAGTAGGTACTGATCACTGCAAACCAGGTACACCCCACAACCTGCCTGAATGTGTGCAGCCAGGGCCTGGGGCTTAAGGAACCACAATTGTGACTGGAAGGTTGATGGTTTGAATCCCTGAACTGGCAGCAAATGACTGAACTGCCCTCGAGAAAAGCAATTAACTCCCCAGCTCCCTGTGGATAGGGTTGCCCACCACTAAGGGCACGTGCTGTATTAATTCACTAGTGTGTATATGTGTTTGTCACTGTGTATGGATGGGTTAAATATGGAAGGCAAATTCCCCTGTGTGCAGGGGTCTATGTGCACCTTTACCTTCAATGTTTTGGTAATTGTCTAAGTCATCTAGCCATCACAATTTGCACCCTGTTAAAGTCCAGTACATCAACTCCAAGAAGTGGCTGTTCAGATGCTCCCTAATATGTAGATCCCACATCTTGTCTGGTGTCACTGTAACCAGATTATCAATGTAATTCAATGTACGTCAGTGGTTTAAATGTCATGGCTGACTGGTGTATATTCAAGATGTGTGTATATGTGTAATATAATCTGTCATAAAATGAGTTTCAAGGCAGTCTACTAAAAAAAAAACCATCTATAAATAGTCAGCAAACCACACACAGGTAAAGACCCAGTCTAATTCCATAAATGTTCAGAGTAACTGGCTATGACCACATAGTTGTATTAGCTAAGCATCACAACGGAAGGAACATAACATTTGTCGTAAATTTTTCTTTACTTTGACCACAGTATAAAGCCACAGGTTTTCCACAATGCTGTACTGTTCCTAACAGTTTACTGCTGAAGTACTGACTTTCAGCAGGAGATAGAGGTTAACCTAAAGCGTATGACATCTTCCTTCCTGTAGACACGTCTAAGACTCTATGAAATGTGTGTCGGCAGTGTGTGGGTGTAGACAGTCATGGGCATGCTGCATCCTGACTCCTTATATCATCACAGCTCTTGTTGATAAGACCACAAGCCTCAGACAATAAATAACTTAAGAGTTCCTTTCAGCCATGTCATGTTTCACTGTATGGTTGTTTCAAACACCACCACAGAGTACAACACAATAACAGCACAACTGTGTATGAGAGCTTACATTTAAACGTCTGAAAGAGTTCTTTGGATGGAAGAAGTTGAATTTTTTTCTCTCAAAATGAACCACTTTCAACTGTCAGTGTGGTGAACAACATTATATGGCAAAAGTATTGGGACACCTGATCATTTACTATTTCTGAAATCAAGGGCATTTAAAGGGTTTATGGTGCTTATGTTGTAGCTGTCTCTATTGTCCATGGAAGGCTTTCTACTAGATTTTAGCATTGCTGATTTGATTACGTTCAGTGATAAGAGTAGTGCAAGTATCAACAATTGGTGCAGCTTAAAGTATCTGAATGGATTCATTAGAAGTGGGTTTGAAAATGTGACCATTTTGTATATATGTGGGTCATGTTTTAATGACTTTGACACTTTAAATAATGCACTATATGCAATCAATTGTGTTTCAGCCATAGAGTACGTGTCCTAAAGAGTGTCATATAGGACCACACCCTGAAAGACCCCTTCTTCTGCACATTTACCAGTGTCCTGTTCTAACACACTTCCTGTAACCCAGGAATAATTAGCTGAATATCTGGATCAGGTGTGTTGGAAGCAGGGTAAATTCAAAAATGTGCAGGGAAGAGGGAAGGGTACTCTAAGACCTCTAAGGTTGGGTACTATTGCTATAGAGGCCTATTGTAACATCATATGGTGCCATAGAGAGATTTCTTATGAAACTCACAGAATATTTTTCTTCATGTAAATATAGAAAAAGGTAAATCTGTCAGCTTTTTAAAACCAGCAATTTAAAAATCAAATTATTTAAGTTAGTAAAAATAAAAGGAATTGCTGGGCTGACATAATTAACTATTACAATTAATATGAGGGCCTGCATTACTTTGAGTAAATAATAGATAATAATAATAATAACTAACAATAATAATAAATAAATAACAACAGTCGTGCTCACCTTTAGTGAAAATCAGTGATTGCCCATTATCAGCAGGACTCTGCAGAGGTTCCATTCACAAGCCACCATTTGCAATGCTTCAGGAAATATTACAGTAATAATACAAGTGAACAGTCAGAGTGTGATCAGTATTTACAGTTCCCATCAGTAACAGTAGCAAATACCTCATTAATCCTTAATTAATCCTCTGCCATAGTTTTAATGTTATAGCTAATCAGTATATACTTAGTATGCGTAGTTAGGGTGACCATATTGTGCTTTTCAAAAAAGAGGACATTGGGAACACACAGGTGTCTACAGTGGTTGGAATGTCATGACCATGGCCTAACTTGTAGAACCATGGCTGTGTGTGTGTGTGTGTGTGTGTGTGTGTGTGTGTGTGTGTGTGTGTGTGTGTGTGTGTGTGTGTGTGTGTGTGTGCATGTGCATTCATTTAACACTCACTTCAGCATACTTTGTTAGCCACCTCTTACCCTTTTCAATAGTCAGGACCCTGCACAACCACCACAGAGCAGGTATTATTTATGTGGTGGATCATTCTCAGCACTGCAGTAACACTGACGTGGTGGTCGTGTGTTAGTGTGTGTTATGCTGATATGAGTGGATCAAACATAACAGTGCTGCTGGAGTGTTTAAACACTGTTTCTACTCACTGTACACTATTAGACACTACCTAGTTGGTAATGCCTTACTCTGGGGTGGTCCTGTGGGGTCCTGACCACTGAAAAACAGGTTGAAAGGGGGATAACAAAGTATGCAGAGAAACAAATGGACTATGGCCTGTCTTTTATAATGAAAGTGAAAATATGGAGTGACAGAAAATGTTTTCAGTAAAGACTGCTGATTCGTGACAATGTTATTGTGCATAAATTGTGCATGTGTGTGTGTGTGTGTGTGTGTGTGTGTGTGTGTGTGTGTGTGTGTGTGTGTGTGTGTGTGTGTGTGTGTGTGTGTGTGCATATGTGTGAGCGTGTGTCTGTGTGTGTATGTGGTTGGAAGCCTCTGTGGTCATACTGAAATCTTCAATGCCCTACTTAGCACGTTCAGTGTTGCAGGGTTGGGAAGACTTGTGCCACCACACATTAAAAACTCTCTGTAAATGTTAGCAGTGTGTCTTGCAAAATCAGCCAGAGTTGTTATTTTTGTATGTACCACTTTTGGCTTTTATCATTGCTTGGATTGAGGGCAAAAAATGTAGTGAGTTTGCATGCTCACAAATAACATGCAAAAAGAACAAAAGCTAGCATCATTTATGCAGCAGGTGGCACATGGTGCTGCAGGTAGTGCGTGTGTCACACAGTTCCAATGGCCTGGGGTTGTAGGTCATTGTGAGGTGTTTGGTGCACTCGGTACGGGTTTCCTATGGGTATTCCGGTTTCTTCCAGCCTCCCAAAAATGCATGTGGTAGGTTAATTGATCATGCTAAATTACGCCCTGAGTGTGTTAACCCTGACCATATTCAGGAAGAATCAGCTAAGATAATGATTGACTGACTGACATTTATACAGCAATTAAAACATGATAGCAAACAGAAAGAGCACAACTTGGTGATTTACTTTATTGTGTGCAATGTGAAAATGCATGCATTTCTGGTGGCCAGTATAAAATCAGTATATAAATTGTTCAACCAGTCCACTTCTGTATGATAGAATGGTTTTTTGAATGATCTTTCAGACAACCATAGATGTGTGAAGACATGTAGATCACTTGCTTTTTTTTGATTTTGCAGCTGTGAATGCATTTACCATCTCTGTTAGACTACATTGTGTGTCAAAGTTCTGCAGAAAACCTGCCAACTGAGGGTTGTGGTTTGGCTAGATTTGCTTAGAGAAGGTCAACAATACTTCTTATTCCCAGTTGAGGCATCTATATCTTTCCGTCATCGGTAATGAAGAATGGATTTTCATTATTTAACTTAACGATGAGTGAATAGTCTCAGGACAAAAGAAACCTCCTTTATTTATACTGTTCCATCTCTTTTGTGTGGCTTATTCTGGATCTTTAAATACTTGTGGTTTGGGAGAGTTACATGCTAATGAAAAGAAATAAAGAAATTGAAAGGACGGTCAGAAAAAAAGAAACAAAAGAGCAACCTTCCACATTTGACACACTTCTGTTCCAGTATAAGGTAACCTGTTGAACAAAATGCCAAGGAAAATCGTTTGAAGGTAGTCCAGACCTACCATGGTGCATTGGTTTTGCAGTGGTGGTCCAACCAGTTTGCTGTGTATGCACTGTCTGAAAGGGGATTGCGGAATTTTCACACTCACTGAGGTGATGCATTCCAGCCAGCAGAAAACACCATCAGCACTTTCTTTTTGGGAACTGAGTGAAAGGTTAACCATCATTTGAAATGTTCATCATTACTGAATGTAATGATGTAAACTCTTTGTAATAAAGTTGCAAAAAAGGAATTCTTTCAACAACTTTAGCTTCCATAAGGAACTTTCCAAATGGTTTGCTGAATTACTTTTGAACAATTTTGAGTATGGCTGTGAAGAACCTGTTAAAAACAAGCACAAAAAAAATATGTGTCAGTAATGTTTGTTCCTACAAATAAACATTCAAGCTAAGGAACTCTGAGTTCCTTAGAACAGTGTTTTATTTTTATTTTTTATTTTTTTAACTGAAATCAAGTTATGGAGGAAAGATTGCTTGATGTCATTATCCTCTTTCCAGTAATGCATTGTGTCCATACATACAAACTTTTCCAATAACTTCCAAGAAATGGAATTAGCACTTTTCACAGTTGTTTGCCACATCAGTCTTTTCCATCTCTTGTGTAGAATTCAAACTTAACCCTTTCCCAATTTTGGACAGTTATATTCTGTCACAGAACTGTGTCTGTGTTGAAAGGGCCATAAAGGTGCCAAAGAATTAATTTATTGAATGTTTTAAGTTGATGTATGATATATGAGTAGAGAAAAAAGTGCTCAGACGCCATTTAACAAGCCTATTTACACCCATTATTTTACCTCAGAATGAAACATCCTGGTTTTCCTTTTAATGGTTCTGGAGGCACCTGAAAAAGATTGATAAGATATTTTTGGCTGGTTTACATCACTTAAATGGCCCACAGACCCATATCAAAGCCTAACCTAGCCTAATATAAAGTAAAACAAATGAACAAATGATAATAAATTATAATCTTTGATTTTTTTGTACTATACAGTGGGGAAAATAAGTATTTAGTCAGTCACCAATTGTGCAAGTTCTCCCACTTAAAAAGATGAGAGAGGCCGTTAATTGACATCATAGGTAGACCTCAACTATGAGAGACAAAATGTGAAAAAAAAATTGAGAAAATCATTTAGTCTGACTTTTAAAGAATTTATTTGCAAATAATGGTGGAAAATAAGTATTTGGTCAATAACAAAAGTTCATCTCAATACTTTGTTGTATATCCTCTGTTGGCAATGACAGAGGTCAAACGTTTTCTGTAAGTCTTCCGAAGGTTGGCACACACTGTTGCTGGTATGTTGGCCCATTCCTCCATGCAGATCTCCTCTAGAGCAGTGATATTTTGGGGCTGTCGGAGGGCAACACGGACTTTTAACTCCCTCCAAAGGTTTTCGATGGGGTTGAGATCGGGAGACTGGCTAGGCCACTCCAGGACTTTGAAATGTTTCTTACGAAGCCACTCCTTTGTTGCCCTGACAGTGTGCATGGGATCATTGTCATGCTGAAAGACCCAGTCATGTTTCATCTTCATTGCCCTTGCTGATGGAAGGAGGTTTGCACCCAAAATCTCACAATACATGGCCCCATTCATTCTTTCATGTACACGGACCAGTCGTCCTGGTCCCTTTGCAGAGAAACAGCCCCAAAGCATGATGTTGCCACCCCCATGCTTCACAGTTGGTATGGTGTTCTTTGGATGCAACTCCGCATTCACTGTCCTCCAAACACGACGAGTTGTGTTTTTACCAAATAGTTCTACTTTGGTTTCATCTGACATATGACATTCTCCCAATACTCTTCTGGAACATCCAAATGCTCTCTAGCAAACTTCAGACGTGCCTGGATATGGACTGGCTTAAGCAGGGGGACACGTCTGGCACTGCAAGAGTCCCTGGCGTCGTAGTGTGTTGCTGATGGTAGCCTTTGTAACGTTGGTCCCAGCTTTCTGCAGGTCATTCACTAGATCCCCCCTTGTGGTTCTGGGATTTTTCCTCACCGTTCTTGTGATCATTTTGACCCCACGGGCTGAGATCTTGCGTGGAGCCCCAGATCGAGGGAGATTAGTAGTGGTCTTGTAGGTCTTCCATTTTCTAATTATTGCTCCCACAGTAGATTTCTTCACACCAAGCTGCTTGCCTATTGCAGATTCAGTCTTCCCAGCCTGGTGCAGGTCTACAATTCGGTTTCTGGTGTCCTCCAACAGCTCTTTCATCTTCACCATAGTGGAGTTTGGAGTGTGACTGTTTGAGGTTGTGGGCAGTTGTGCCATTAATACAGGTAATGAGGTTGTGTGCCATTAATACAGGTAATGAGTGGGGGAAAGAGGTTGTGGGCAGTTGTGCCATTAATACAGGTAATGAGGTGTTGTGCCATTAATACAGGTAATGAGGTTGTGTGCCATTAATACAGGTAATGAGTGGGGGAAAGAGGAGCCTCTTAAAAAAGAAGTTACAGGTCTGTGACAGCCAGAAATCTTGCTTGTTTGTAGGTGACCAAATACTTATTTTCCACCATTATTTGCAAATAAATTCTTTAAAAGTCAGACAAAATGATTTTCTCAATTTTTTTTTCACATTTTGTCTCTCATAGTTGAGGTCTACCTATGATGTCAATTA
>CM067504.1:25170461-25203758 GCA_034509495.1 Acestrorhynchus altus | reverse complement strand
ACACACACACACACACACACACACACACACACACACACACACACACACACACACACACACTGCTGAAATATATTGTAAATGTTGTATAAGATGTTTAGTCTGTGTTCCTCACCCTCACTTTGCTTACTGTTTATTCTCATCGGCAGGTTAGAACTTCTATCACAGGACATTCCAAGACTGTGAGACTTTGGACAATGGAGCATGAAGCCCGTCCCAGGATTTCAACACTTGAAGAGCAGTATTTTCAGTCGAAAGCCAAGAAAAAACACCACATAAAACACAGTTCTAAGTAGATTTACCTTTCCATTCTTTCTTGGACACAGAAATGTACAGGGTTTCAGAGTTGTAGAGTGGTGCAACTGCCTAACTGCCTTAGCCTTGTGGTGTTGAAATCCTGTCAACACCAGAGGTCTCCGTGGTTTGAAAATTTCTTTCCACATGATAGGGGGCACTATAACCTGCAGATGGAAATAAAGTGTGAACCAATTGAGATGGAAGAGACTTTATTTATTTTCAGCTGCAGGTCTTTTATGAGGCTTGTGTGCACAATCACTACTCAAAATGGTTCTGGAGGCCGCTAGATCCTATCAAATATTTTCTTCACTGCATGCCAGCACTGAGAGTACCATGGTGTTTTCATGTGACAGTGTCACGCTAAGAGGCACATCTTCATTTCCATCAGGTAAACAAACAAAATGCTGTCTTAGAAACTAGTTGACTAGTTTTTCATAGGTTTCTGAGAAACCATATAAAAAGAATCTCTTAAGAACAAACAAACAAAATCTCAAAGTGAATCGATTGCCTTTCATCCACATATAAAGCTCTGAGGAGCAGATAAATATTTCGAAAGCTCCACCCACAGTTCATTTTAATGGATTATTCTCAGAACCAATTGCATTTGGTGTGTCTTAGAGGCAGAGCTGCCTCCAGAACTGTTTTGAGTGGTGATTTTGCACATGAACATTTAAAAGTGTTTTTCAGGCTTGACTATGTCCCCTATAAGTCCTGTTACTCTCCTGTCTTCCTATCTTGTCTTTGTTTTGTCTTTCCCAAGTCTTTCTCACATGGGTTGTGTTTTTGTTTTGGTCCTGTCTCCTGCCTTGCTCCACCCATTCCCAGCTGCGTCTCCTCTGTAACCCTGCCCAGTCATCATTGTGTCCCAGCTGTGTGTACTTCTGTCCCTGTATTTAAGACCCTTTGTTTCAGTTAGTCCTAGTCAGTAGAGAGCATATCTGTTTGTTTGTGAGTGTGGTTCTATGGTCTGTTGTTTGTCTAAGTTTAGTGTTGGTGTATCTTGTGTTAGTTTGAGTACCAATGTTTGTCTGTAAGCATGGTTTGCTTTCTTTAGTTTAATAAATCCTAATCCCCAGCACATCCTTTGTCTTCAATATCATCTGCACAGCATGCAATCTTAGATTTCTTAGATACTCTATATATTTTGTTGACTAAACTGAGGCGCCAAAGTGAAAAACATTGTGAGTTGGGAAAGTTTGATGAAACGATGTTAACTAAAAAAACTGATCTGTAATAAGATACTTTAGCATTTGAAGTTTCCCTTATAGAGTAGAACTGCCTGCAGATGGTGGGCCTCAGGGGAAAGTGAAGAAACCCCTGCTGCACCCCCACTCGTTTCCTGTGCAAACTGTATACACTGGCACCTCCCCAACATTTAGGAGAGGCAGACTACGTGCTAACTGATACAGAGGAAGAGAAGAACTTAAATACTAAATTAAGTTTCCCCAGCAATATCCAAGCAATAAATTGGATGTCGGTTGCTAGACAGCGGGCACAAGAGCGAATGAGAGAAGGGAGGAAGTGAGGGAGAGAGGGAGGAAGTGAGGGAGAGATCCTGACGTTCTCTTTTCAATATGGTGTAGAGTATATAATACTGTGATCTAGCCCAGTGCTCTGTATGAGGAGTTGTGTTATGGTCTACAGAGTGAGAACAGCTACACTAACCTCTGCTAAATTATTTTTTAAAACAGGCAAAGAATTACTGTTTCCATTATGCTATTATGCCCTAATCACTACAGATACAAAGGTTAAGTCTCAGACTACTGACTTAACCCAGTTCTGTCAATCAGATGGTGCTGAGGCCTGCTAACAACTCCTCACCCAAAGCTATTAACACCAATCAGATCAAGCATAGTAAAAAACAATTACATCTGAAATACTGAGGGAATGAAACTACAATGTAGAGTGAAGTACAAAAACAGACCTGAAGAATATCTCCTGATGGTCAGAGATCTCTGAAGCATCTCTGGGTATAGAAAAGGGCAGAAATACAAAACAATCCTGGCTGCCACCAATCAGAAGACTCGGTTATTGTATTTTCCACAAACCAAACATTTGTATAAATGACAGCCTGGGTAAAGGCCACAGAGCCACCCTTGCTTTAAAGTGTGTATCATTATGCCACCTCCTTAGATGTTTTTTTTTTTTTGCTGCTTTTAGTGTTTTAGTGTACAGAATTTGAAAATAATAGAAAAAAATTGTATTAAAATTTGATTAGATACTAATCACAGGATCAACTTTAAAACAAAAAGCTTGAACTATATCACTTTAAATGTAATGAATAGAAAATATGACAGTATAATTTTTTATTAAATGATCAAATAATAGGTCAGTTCTTTTTCACAGCATTCAATTTTTTTGAGATGCACTAATATTACACAAACATAAGTGCAAATTGCTGAGAGAGAGAGAGAGAGGAGAGAGAGAGAGAGAGAGAGCGAATAAACTGAAATTGAGAAGAAAAGAAAGGGGGGAGTAAGATCACCAAACAGAGATATCCACACATTTTCTTTTCATTAGCATTGCTCCACATTATGTAATAATGAAAGTTGTATCTTCCAGGGCAAAAGAACAATAAAACAAATGTGGAACATAAAACCAGATTTATGATTAAATCAGATGTTTGTTATTTTGTTCTATAACATAAAGAGCTCAGCACCATCAGGTCGGGTACAGAGCAACCAGAAACCTTTTCTGCTATCTATTAACTCCTACTTGATGATATTTAGAAAAATAAAAATGCACATGGTGTTAGACAGTTTCATACAGAAAGAAAAAAACCCTAACATTCAGTGGAAGATGTTATGACAACCCATTTTGGATCATTTCTATTGGTCTATCATGTAATTTTGTCATAATTCAAAGAATAATTTAAATGACATAAAATAGTGACAAATGGAGATACAAGATTTTTGCAGGACAGTGTTATATATACTTTCATTTGGGGTTTAAACTAAATATAAGAAAAATCTCAGAGGCGGGTAAATACAACCTTTCTCAGAAACAGAAAATCAGATGCTCTGTAAATATAACTGGATATAGTCATATTAAGAAATGTTGTGGGACATAAACATATGTGTAAGATTCAGGATTACATTTAATCATTGTAATCAGCTGATCAGGTGCCCTCCATTCTCCTTGGGAAAGTACTTAGCTAATTTGCATTATATGCTTTGACTACCAAAACCCATTAGTCACAACTGTTCATATTACTGTTGTGAGAGCACTCAGGTAGGCGAAGATGAAAAAATCCACCGTGGGTACATTTGAGGTTCTCTGTGTTTACCTGTGGAGGAGTCAGGCTGGGGTTCAACTGAACTGTGAACACAGACAGGATTGCCGAAAGCTGCTGTAGTTCTTGTTCCCTTTGTGAAGATGGCTTTACTACCAAGTTCCTGCTATTTATCTCAATACAGAGACTGAGATCTTTTATCTAGAATAAACCAAGTTCACACCTTGACTCCTTGACTTGTCAGTGCAGTGCTGGTGAGAAGAGGGGAAACTCAGAGCTGCTCCTGTAGAAGTTACTTTACTGAAATCTTATTAATATAAACTAATTTTCAATGATACGGAAATTAATTCAGCAGCACTCTCTACATGTATACTAATCAGCCATAATATTAAAACCATCTGTCTCGTATTGTGTAGTCAAACCAGTTCTGACCTATCATGGCATGAACACCCAAAGGACATCCTGCCTAGCACAAAGATGTTAGCAGAAGAAAAGATCCTTGAACTACATACCAGCAACAGCCCACAAGACCTGATGTTTTGGAGATGCTCTGATCCAGTTGTCAACTCACAATTAGTATCTTGTTAAATTGACTCTTACACTTTCCCACTCTACTTCTGCTTCCAATTCTACTTCAAGAAATGACTTTCACTTTTTGCCTGACATAAACACCCCTTTCATAATTACCATTGGAATCAGATACAAAAAGACAAAAAATAAAAAACACATATTTAGTAGTTTCTCATGACCTTTACGACACATATCACTGTACATAATTTCACACCTATGACAGTACACGTGGGTTTCTGTTCAGGCTGGAAGGTATACTCAAGTATGATCTTGTCAATGAAAATACTGCCAAAACAGACCTATTAAAAGGTGTTTTATGAAGATGATTAGAAAAACATGATTTTCCACATACATTTACACATAAGCTATATACTGTACATTTATCATTGTATAATTCAAATATACTGTTTATATATTCAGTTGTATGCTTTTAAATTTTGTCTCCATTTTCCAGTTTTTATTTCTCTGCATAATTTAAACACAGTAGTTATCCTTCATACTGTGTGAACATTTCAGGATGCATATACACTTTGAAATGGCTCAAATTATTTTACAGTACCATACAATACAATTTAGGACTGTTTATTGTATTAAATGTGATGAAAGGCAAAAACAAGTATATACAGTTTTAAGACACTTGAAAAATTGAATTAAAAAAGCTTGTTATTTAAGCTGTAAATGTTTATTTACTCACTAGAACACAAAAAAATAGATTAAATACAAATAATATTTATTACTATATATTACTGTGTTGATTAAAATATTTCCAAAGCTATATATATATATATATATATATATATATATATATATATATATATATATATATATATATACTTATCTATTTGACCTATTGGGAAAGATGACATATAAACATATTAAAGCACATTTTATACTAGTGCATCTAAAAAATATGATGAAACGTTTTTTTGTTCATGGTTTATTAAAATGTTTATTTTGATACTGTTTTAAGTTGTTTAGTCAAACTGAAAATTAAATATTCTTATAATCTGAGATTCTAGATTTCTGATTTTCATGAGCTATAAGCCATACAGCTTACAACAGGGGTGCCCAAACCTTTACATATGCCTTTAAATTGTATATTTTCTTTTAACTTCTTGGTAGCAAACTGTGAAGATCTTCTGAGAATCAAATTGTTTGACTGATTTACAGGGCTTGGTTGCTAACAGATGTGTCATTACATAATCTCCAGCCACCATCAGCACACGAGTGTGGAGGAGTTTGCTCTGCCTGCAGCACAAATCAAGTAGCTCAGCATATATGTGATGACAATCAAATCACACACAATGTGTATTTCAATGAGTGAAGCCCAATAGAAGCCGAACTGATTATAAAGCTGATTTATATTTAATACAGTAAAACATTTTTCACTTATTCTGTTTTAAAGATGACAATAAATGCATTGAAAAGGAATAAATATATAAAGTTGGTTACTTTTGTTATTGAGAAAAATGCTCAGATTGGGTTTCATAAGCCCATTTACTAACTTGTTATTTTAGTTCAGAATGAAATATGTTTCCCTTTTATACTCAGGGTTTGTGGGGACAAAAATGGCTAATTTATAACATCAGCAATGGGTAACAGAAGTCATGTATTATAGTTTTAACACTAACAAAAATGCTGTAATTATTCCTGCATCTTACTGGATAGTGTTGAGGTCCTATCATTGTGGCCTATAACTGAAGTGCTGTTGGTAAGTGAAAAGATTGTAGCTGGTTAGCTTTAAGCCTTGCCTGCTACTCTCTTTCTTGTGTTTGGCTTTCTTGAGTTTTACCGGTGGTTTTTCTTCTGATATGTGCTGAGCTCCAGTTTGTTTCAGGTGAGGTAGTCCAGTTTGTTTTTGAGTAAGCAGATGATGGAGAGAAGACATAGTAAAAGTTAATTTTTGGCCTATAGTTTGGAGACAAATCCTTATATCTAAAGATAACCATAATACACCACTGCACTGTTGTGTTTTACATTTTTGCTCTGACTAGAGCTTTCACTAGTGGGCAGGCTTTATTTGGGCTGTAAATATAATGAACAAAGACTTCTACGTAACTGTCTGAGGGTTTTGGATTTGGCTTGTTTTACAACTTTGTTTTGGTTCTGCTGGATTTTCTTTTGACGGAGGAACATCAGTGTTTGAGGTTCATGTTTTGTCGCTTCTATGTTCTCAACTCTCATTATTCAGCTTCGGAGAGATCAATACGGTTTTCTACTCTAGAGCATCTTTAAAGTATATGTTTTCTAAAGTGTTGACCACAGGAAAGCTTTCATTTTGTTGTTTGTGTGAAGACAAAAGACCTTTTGTGTCCTCTTTCAGGAAGCCAGCATTCAGACTGGTCTACTATAGCTGGTAGATGGCTGGACAAGATTAAAAAGTGTTTTTACTTTATGTGCAAACTTAATTTGCATCTGAGGGCTTTACAGTTGGTCTGTTTTCTATTTAAGCAGTTGCCCTTGTGAAACTCTAATATATGACCATAGGGACATACATGTGTACATTATCTGAATTTGTATATGATCAATACATTTACAGTGGCATGCAAAAATTTGGACATCCCAGTCAAGATTTCTGTGACTCTCATTAAATGATTAGAAGATGAATTGATCTCCAAAAGGCATAAAATTAAAGATGAAACATTATTTTAAGTAAAATGTTTTTGGTGTATACATTTTGTGGCAAAAAGGAAAGGGGCACCATGCAAATTTTAAATATAAAAAACAACTTATAAAGAACACAATTACAGATTCCCTGACTGTTAATCTAACTTTCCCTGACTCATAATGAAAAGACTACATTTGTTTAATGGGCACAGATCTAATAACCAAAATCTAATAATCATGACAACTACTCGCATAATATGGGAAAAGTGTGAAAATACAGTATTTTGGTAAATGAGAAGCAAAATGTGAAGATGCTAAGAACAAAATTCCCTGACATATCATGATCCAAAAAGTAATAAAATTAGGAATATTCTAGACATGGACCCTGCTCTGTAAATAACAAAATGTACCGACATGGTTATTGTTTGGTGAGTTGAGGGCAGAAATGTACAAAATAATAAAGCATATATAAAAAAGTATGAAATATAAGTATGCACATATATGTCATATATGAGGAATTAATATTTTTCCAAATGTGATATGTGATTTTATTTGTGATTAGCTCACTGTAGATAATCAGCTGTTAACTGCTGTTCTGTTATTTATATTAAAGTGTTTACAAGAAGGAAAGAAAATCATCTTGGCATGAATTTCACACAATTACTAATCAGCAGTTCACCTCAAGTCACCTTTCACAGGCACATCATTTGCCCTGTTACGTCCTCTGGTGGCCAAGTTATCCAAAGCAACAGTTTACTGAATGCTCAAAGACCTCAAATCTGGTGGTCTACCAGGCTTTGCACGGTTGTTAGGGGTCCCATTTTGGAAGCTGCAGTCAATTTTATTTTTTTAAACCTTCCTCTTTTTTAGTCAAGTGCGTTACTTTATTTATAAACTCCTCAAACATATCTGTATTTAATACATGATTTTTAAGCAGTAAAAAAGCAACACATGCTGTCTTTTGGCCCTCTTTCGGTTCTGGATGAGTGGCCACTGGTCACTGTGATGTAATCATGAGCAGGTCATATTATGGAAAGATGCCAAACAGTAACATATTAGTGGCCTCCTCCAGTATCTCTGCAGTGGAGTTAGCATGCCAGCTACAGCTCTCATCCAGAATCACTGGTCTGGCATTAACAACTTGATATGGGCCTCATTATTTCTACCCTTCCCTGTCAAACAGATCTTGTTTTTGTGTACAGTCAAGTACCACCAGCTATTTTTTCCCACAGTAATTTCATTTGGTTTGCTTAAAGGTACTCTGATTTTGGCATTGCTACACAGCAAAAACTTCAGTGTTGAATTAACTCCCACAGAGTTATGTAGGGTTTATGGGGAGTTAAATCAACACTCAAAATAATTCAACTTTTTAATATTGCCAGAGTTCCTTTTTTTAACTCTCAAACAACTGGAGTAGAAAAAAATAACTGCTCTGAGTTGTTTCATTAATATTCATTTAACTCCATAAAATTGTGACGCTATGTACAATATAAATCGTTAGCTAAGTTGTTTCCTCCACATTTAACCCACCCACTCAAACACACTAGCTAGTGTCTTGCTCAAGGGCACTTAAGTCAATTAAGGGAATTGAACCAGCAACCTTCCAATCACAAGACTGCTTCTCGAACCACCTGGCCACCGCTGCCCAATCAGGGGAGAGGGTGAAGGCAGTGTCCCATTATCAGACATCATCCATTCCCTTAGAGGAATCCAGGGTCAGTGTAGCTGAAGGAAGTCTTTGAGTTCAACAGTGTGGATTAACTCTGACCTGACCAACTCTGTCAAATAACCCCGACCCTGAACACCGTTTAAATCCCAATGTGGGCAAGTTTGAGGTTAAAACTCCTTTATTTTGTTGTAAAGTCTGACTGTCCAGATGCAGAGCTGCCCGCTGCAGTCTGAGCTGTATCCTGCATATGTCAAAAACAACATGTTTATGTGTTCATGTTTAAAATCTGTCAGTCTGAACCTATATTTACGTTTCATTCAACTCGGCACAAACCCGCCTACGTCACGGCTCCATTCTAGTTTCTGATTGGCAGTTGCGGTTCATGTGACGAAAACACCGTCATGGCGGCCGCCGCTGCGGTCCGTGTCCTGAGTGTGAGGCTCAGTAAAGTAGCTCCGGAGTGCACCGCCTGTCCGTTTTACCGCCTCAACCTGTGCAGCGGAGCTGGCCTGGGTCCGACCAGAGGAAGGAGGGCCATGGAGCTGTACTCAGCCCCAAACAGACAGCTGCAGACCTCCATCAGTGAGTCTCCACAGTGGAGCAGGGTCGGTGAAAGTGGAGGAGCTGAGCGTCCTGCTGCTTCCCCTCAACGACCGCGCTTCCACCCGAGTCTGTTCGCTTTCACATCTTTATACATTGTTTTCGGGTTCTCGAAGTGTTAGACGTAGGTCTCACGGTGGATTTGCTGGCTATTGGTTTGTCCCCCATTCAGAGTTTCTAAAGTTGACACACGCGCCGCACATAAGCCCTGGAAGTAGAATGGGACAGTTTGTAGTAACCCGTGGTTCACACTGCTGGTCCTGCAGCACCACAGGTTTTAGAGTTCCCCTTCATTCCACCACACTTAATCCAAACGTTGATCTTCATAAACACTCACTGAGCCCAACTCTGCGCGTAAAAGCAGGAGAACTAGACCACAGAGGCACGTGGAGCGTCCGATCTTTCTTCTCTGGCACAATGAAGCTTCACCCTCTACTTCGTTGGAGTGGTATCTGTATTTGTTAGTGGTCCAGAACTAATCGTCCAAAATCTCTACTTGACTGCAATCAAATCCTCTCAGCAGTTCTGCAGTGTCTCTTGATAAGCCTTCCCAGAAGAGCAAAAGGTGCTAAAGGTCCCTGTCGATAGCCTTCATTTTTTAAACGGTTTTAGACATGGTGTATTTCAGCTTGCTCTTAATGGTCTGTATTAACAGGCATTATTCAGCAGTTTGAGCTTCGGTCAGTTATGTTTTGAAATAGCTGGAGGAAATCTTATTACGAGAGCTTGGCTAGGGGAGCAGGAACAATCCAGGCACAGCACTTAAACAGATGAGGTCCTTGTTAGATTCACTGCCATGGTATTGACTAACCTTTTAATGTGCTCTCCTGTTTCAGATCTACATCAGAGTGAGGAGGGCAGCTCAAATGTGGAAGATATGGATGAGGATGTGTGCGTCAATTCAGCTCTCTTTTTAACTTTTATCATGTTTTTCATATAAGACTAAAGTTTATACTATTGCTATCAGGCAATAACCATTTCTGTTGGTCTATTCATATTTAAATTCTGCTGCACTGTCAGCTTTATATTGTCATTGAATGTTTGGGGTGGGGTGGAGTGTAGATAGAGGGGATTTTGCATGCAAACAATATGCTCCCAGTAACTTCTAATACATGCATACACATCTCACTGTGTCAATAAAATCCCCAGTTTTGTCAGGTAAGCATTACACCAGTCTCTTTCGCTGTATATTTTTGCCATTTTTTCAATTAAGTACTAACTCTGTGCTCAATCCCAATTTTTAATTTGGAACTAGCTATTGAAATGCTAAAATAAGCACATACGCAAGCATGTACTTTGTTCAAGTACGAGTGGGCAATAAAGGAAAACATTCAAGACTGGTGTTCTCCTCAGCTGACAAAATTGATGCTGTTATTATAGTAAGGGGACCTGTAACTAAGTATTAATAAAGAAATGAGCTACATGACTAATACAAGCTTATATACACTGATCAGCCATTTCATTATGACCACTGACAGGTGAATAAACACGATTTTCTCTTTACAATTGCATCTGGCAGAGTGTGGGAGAAATTAGGCAGCAACTGGCATGTGTTTTGGCAGTGCTTTGTACAGTGATCTGGGGAAACCTTGTGTCTTGCCATTCATGTGGATGTTACTTGGACAGCGTACCACTTACCTAAAGATTGCTGACAGTGTAACCCCTGCATGGTTACTATATCTCCTGATGGCAGTGACCTCTTTCAGCAGCTGCCACACTGCAAAAAGGTTCAGGAATGGTTTGAGGAGCACAACAAACCATAACAACAGGGGCCTCACCTTGATACTTACAGGAGGTAAAGAATCTGCTACTGACAGCTTGGTTCTATATACCAAGGGTCACCTGCAGAGGTCTAATGGTGTCCATGCCTTGATGGGTCTGGTCTGTTTGTGAGAAAAAAGGGGGACCTATTTATAATGGTCAGTGTTATGGCTGATTGGTGTAAACAAGCTTAATTTCTTAGTTTTAAGGATAATATGATTCCCTTGCTACTTATTTCTTTATAATGTTGTACACACAAAATTTATATGAATGTTTGATCCGTGCATCTTGTGCTTGTCTAACATTATGCTTTATTCTACCCCACATGCCTCCTGATGTAGTGTTAATGTGGTGTTCATTGATCGTTCTGGACAGAAAATCCCGGTGAAAGCTAAAGTAGGAGATAATGTCCTGTACCTTGCACAAAGACATGGCATTGATCTTGAAGGTGAGCTCTAGTTTTATAACAGTTGTGTCCAGCTTTATTAACAAGAATTTATCAATAAAGCACAACAAATTTCAATCAGTTCTACACTGCTCTCTCTGTTAGGCTAAAAGATCTAAACTTGGCATAATTTTTCTGGATTTTAGATGTCCAGTTGTTGTAGTAACCAATAGAAGTTACCCATTGTTTATGAGTCATTAATAGACCTAAAGATAATCTTAGTTGTCCTGAGGATTTTGCACAATGTAGTTTTTTTTCTACTATATAAACTGTTTAAATTTTACAGACCAGTTGCTTTAAAAATGATCATGTACACTATGTGCTGCATTTGTTGTTGCATTATGATCTTGTAGGGTTCATGAACTTCATTTGCAATGGTTTCAGGGGCCTGTGAGGCGTCTTTGGCTTGCTCCACATGTCATGTTTATGTACATGAGGAATATTATGATAAACTTCCAGAACCTCAAGAAAGGTAACAAACAGCCCATATAAATACCCTGACACCAATTTGTAGGTTCATGTATTTGAAAATTATTCCAGTACACTAGCTTGTCTAATATAATTTTTCTATTCATATTGTTTAGCTCTAACTCATAACTGGTGTTTTAGGAATGCAGCAGACACTGTGAATACCACCCCAGAACTGGTGCTGCTACTGTTACATGTCTGCATATGTTCTAGGCATGTAGTCATTATCTCTCTTAAACCCCAAAGGGAGGATGACATGTTGGACATGGCACCTATGCTGCAGGAGAACTCACGTCTAGGTTGCCAGATCATTTTGACTCCTGAGCTGGATGGCATTGAGGTCACTCTCCCCAAGGTCACACGGAACTTCTATGTGGATGGTCATGTGCCCAAACCACACTGAGCTTGATGGACTGAGAAAAGAGGGCAAAGGACAGGGATGAAGGCAGATGTGGGAGGAGTCTTTTCTCTAGAAAAGCCTTTTTAAAGGCATTACGAGCACAGTGGAGAACCTGCACTGAAGTTGATCTGATTTGTTATTTTTTTTCTCCACAAGTGCATGAAAAGAGACCATATACATAGGATGGTGTGTCCACAATGGGCACTATCTGTTTCTAAAGAAAGAAACACGACTTCATTTCCAACATGTGGTCGGGAAAATAATGTAATATGAAAAGGCTCTTAAAGGTCTAATGCTTTACAGAAAGTGGTCTTCTTGGCTGGGTTTGCAGAATGAACAGAGAGAACTCTTTGCTCAGCTCGAATGCTACAGCTTAACTGGGAAGTTCTAGAGTCAGAATTCCGTTCTAGAATTGTAAAACCCTACTGGTCAAGAAGTCTTGGCCTTAGTGAAGGAGACATTCCATGTTACGCACAGCGGTCAGACGCACAATTATGTTTCAGGACAATCTTTCATGTGTGGAAAGGTAAAATAGAGGCTGTCTTAGAGAAGATAACCATAACACACCCATTTACTTTTACAAGGTTTAATTTCATACAAGAAAATGTGTTTGAAAATGTATTAAATATATCGAATATGTGAAATATATTCAAGTTACTTATTCCAGAGGCTTGAAGAAATCAAAATGAAAGTGTTTCTCTGTGTCATAACTTGCTCATAGGTATTGTTTTTCACATGCAAAATGAAAGGGTGTCCGAGTGTTTTCTTTAAATTTCTGCATTATTCATAAACAATGGTTATTGGAGAGAACCTTTGCAACTTGAATTTCTTTATAGAGGTGGCAATGAGAACCAAAGTGTTGATGTTTATAGTGCAAATATGACCTATAAGTTTAAAATGACAAATAAGCTAAATCAGGACTAGGAAGCAAGTCATCTGGCCCTCCAGGACTAGGGTTGGAAGTTTCCCTGCTCTCAGTGTATGTTCTGAGATTTTATATGTTCATAACATATATATGTTTAGGATTTAAAAATAAATGTAATAGGTCTTTGATGACTATTTTGTCTTGGAACACCCTTTAGTGTTTTTTTAAAGTGAGTTCCTACAAAGACCTCAGAACTACTACTCCTGTTGGGCCGTATTCCTACACATTTTCTGTTTTTCTGACAGTTTCACATGAACAAACGATTTCACTCCAAACCACTCAACCTCTTTATTTGTAATGAGTATATAATGCAGAGATTTTAAAGAACACATGGAATTCCCCTTTGAGTATAGCCATTTCAGAACAGGTTCTCAGCACTCAGGTGATAGACACATGACTTAATAAACTGTGTCAGAGTGGGATCACTTTATTAGGGTTTGAAAATTTTATCAGTGTTCTGAGAGCATTCATGTTTATGCAGATATGTTTGTATTTACATGAATTGCAGATATTTCACTGTGTTTTAGTGCATAAACCATATAAGACAGTGTACTTCATTCTTTATGAGGTAACCTCTGGATGACCTAACCTGATGCATAGCCTTCACTTCTGTACTGTAAACATCTATATATACGCACAACTGTGAAAGCAGGCAAACTTGTAAACCTGTTTTAAACTGAATCTGTAGGTGTTGAATAAAGTGCCCCCCTTTGACTTGGTGGGTTCATGGTCTTTACTCATTTAACCAAGGCAGCAGGCCTGACCAGGAACAATTTAAGTGCAAACAACTGGACAGACTATTCATAAATCGCACAAATTTGCCAGGTCTAGGAAATCGAGGAGGCAGCCTATATTTCTAGGGCATTTTCCAAAATAAGTGCCCTCTAATGGGTCCAGTCAGAAACCAGCTACACCTGGCACCTAGTCAGCTGACAACAAAATCACGTGACTCAGGAGGCCGATGCATGTTAGAAATAATCAAAAAGGCTGGTGTCCAGTTTTAAACAAGTCCACAAGTCTGGTTTTATGAGGTAGGTTGAGTGCATCCGGAGTCTCATGAAATGAAATGATACAAAATTATTTAGAAACATGATAGTTTAATAGGTCTGGAAGACTAGCAGTTGGTTTGAGTGTTTGCAGTTGCTACGGTGTATAAAGAAATGATTTTTATTCAGAATGCAAAAAATATAGATTTTAAAGCTGAGCTGGAGGATTATCCAATCGCTGTCCATATCTGTGAGCGTTTTTGTTTCTCACTTTGCTCACTTTCCCCCCATTTACATTAAATTAATTCATATGAGGTATTATAGTTTTAGTCACGTGGGATTGCTGAGTTCCAAAACAAATGTGAATGACTTGTTGAGTTGTGAAATTCCAGAGAAAACAAATATAAGTCTAAGCAATTAAAGTGTGGATGTGTGTGCTATATATAATTTTTTTTAACTCAGTAATCCCACGTGACGTGTGTTTATATATATATATATATATATATATATATATATATATATATATATATATATATATATATATATATATATATATATGTGTATATGTATGTGTATGTGTATATATATTACTGAATTCAGTGGCAAACATGAAAGCGTTACTTCAGCTGGTAAAAGAGCGCGCGCAGCCTGATTGAACTCGACAACAGCGTCGTTTTTACTTCAGATGAGTTTTGTTAAAATAATGTCTGAAAGAAAGCCGTCTGGAAGACTAATGTCGTAAGTAATGAGCCACCGCGCAATGTTTCAGTCATATTTCATCAGTAGGACAGATTGTAACCTTGTCTCAGTCGTGTATCTACTTTTTTATCGCTTCCTCCGAATGTATATGGATACAAACCACAAACAATCTCGTCAGGACCTTTATGAAGCAATATAGTTGTCATTTAAGGCCACTGTTCATATATTCTCTTTTTATCTGGGATTATTTAGGCATTATGAGTTGAATTTGGACTAATAAAGGAGTACCTATTTAAACTTGCACTGTTTATTAATGAACATGAGACCGTGTATGTTTATTAAACCTCTCAGTGAGTGAAAACAGTGGATCTAAACGTTGTTTGTGTCTTTTATAGAATTTCACAAACAGACGAGACCTGATGTTGATGCTTAAAAAATATGGACCAATGTTTGGTATCCTATGCCCCATTATTTATAACGATCTAACCATGGCTGCTTTACTAAAGTGATACTATTTTGCTCAGTAAACAGGAAAAGAACCATGAGTTCAGGAGTTGACACTCCAGACGACCTCAAACATTGCCCTCAGTGTGCCAGGGAACCCACGGACCTGGACCCAACACCGGAAGACCTTTCTAGAACAGAGTCCTCCATCTTTTATCTTCTTCAAGAGGCCACCAAGCTAGCTACACCTTCAAACCAGTACAGTGTGGCAGCTGAGGGACTTCATGCCAAAAGGGAGACTGTATCATCAATTCTATCCTTGAACCAAAAATCTGTAAAAGAAATCTCTAAAACACAACCTAGCTTTACAGGGGCCTTCTCTATGGTGAAAGCAGTTCAGACCAGCAGTCCATGGGAGGTAATGAGCCTCATAAACCTCCAGTGTGAGAGGCTTCTTCACTGTAGACCAACTCCTGGGGATGACGGAGACTTTTTCACTGGCACATCAAGTGCAACCGATGATGTTGAACACACAGATGTCTTGGAGTGCTCTTCATTTCCTTCAGCTGTTTCAACTGAGAGTCCCAGATGTGAACTGAGATCCATAGTGGTCTCGAGACAAAGCACTGCTGACCATGAAGCAAAGTCTGATTTTTGCAGCTCTATACCACACATTATAGATGGCACTAACCAGCTGCTTTCAAATCAAACTGCAGATGAACGTAATGACAGCTCAAATGTAAGTGCCATTGAGGATCTTGCTGAGTTAATATCTAAAAACACAGCAGATATGTTCAACAGTGCTGATATCACGAGTGAAGAAAGTACGTATAGTCTTTTGGTCGAAACATCTCTGGCACCGCTTGGTGTGGCAGAAACAAATGTGGATACTTGTCATCAGTCACCATTGCAGCTTCCTGTCCACAAACATGCAGGAGAAACATCTTTTGCTACCTCCATTTCAGAGGTCCCACAAAGCCCAATCCCTGAAATAAGCTCTGTTGACTTCACATCATCTCTGGTTGATGAAAAAGATGGCAATTCCAGCATGTGTTTTGCTTTCAGTGCTTGTGAAAATCCAGAGTCTGAGAGCTTTCCACAGTCACCTACACAAGGTAGTGAACGTGTATCTAGGACTGATTTGAATAATAATCTGGAGAGGAATAAGGAGGAGGACCAGGGCCAATCTTCTGCTCCACTTGGTGGGAAAAATCGTACACGAACACCCAGAAAGCAGGCTCACCCTGAGCGCAGCCCTGATCTCCAGAACCCAGAGCTTCAAGGAGTCACATTCAGCATGCACACAGAGCTGGACAGCAGCACTGACCAGTGTAGGCTCCTCATCACCTCCAACTACAGGCAAGGAAGGCTTCCTTATCACAGTGCGGTTCGCAGGGAGGGGAGTTTTTTTTTAAAATGTATTGTAGTAAGATAACAGCAGTATGGTATTTTGTCCTGCACTGCTGCAAATTTTTCATATTATTTAGTGCCTACTATTACACCAGGAATGCTGGATTTTGATTTAAGCACAATTCTGCTACATGGTAGCTTTCCAGAATGTTCTATGGATGGTGTTTCCTCCATTCTAATGGACTGTATCTATGCTGGAGATCTCTTTGCTACTGTTTGCTATTGCTCTTGTTGTAGTCAGGTGTGCAGACGTGGTAGGAGGAGCAGAAGCAGCAGGTCTAGATCACTGCAGAGCTCCCAACGCACCAGCAGCTCAGAAGAAGAGAGTGATCCAGCCAGTCTGTCTAGTGAGTACCAGCCATTACCAGCTGGTGGAGCTATAATCAAACACTAGAGGTCAGGCAAGCTGGTTGGTGCACCATACAACTTGTGGTATATGTCCAAATGTTTGTGGGCACCCTCTTAATAAATGCATTCAGCTGCTTTAAGTTGCACCCATTGCTGACACAAATGCACACATCCAGCTTGTTTAGTCTCTATGGACATGTACTGAATATAGAAATGAAAGTAGGTTAATTTTATTTGTATAGCACATATAAAACTGCTTTACTGTGCAATAGGACTCTCGAGCAGATAAACATGAACTTATTGGCACGGTGCCTAATGACGTGGCTAGAGGTGTAAAAAAAAAACTGGAATTATGCCACTCCAATATGGTGCTCTATACTTTTGTGATGAGGTGGGGGTGATCATCCCAAATCCTGATCTCAATAGCCCTCTTTTTGCTATATTCCATAAAATTCTCACAGCAGTACTCCAAAAGTACTCGTAGAAAACCACTGGCCAGTAGCAACAATTACTGCAACAAACGTTTTTTAATATTAATAAACAAGTTCCCCCAATACTTTTATCCATGTAGTGTACATACTGATTGTTTTGCATGTGTCACTGAAAGTTAGCATAGAATTAAATAAAAAAAGGAGCAAGAATTTGTCATTTTAAAGAAAGTAGTTGAGGTATTGTGAGCTAGTTTGAAGAACAAAACATGGTTCCCAGTTTCTCCTGGATGCCCCCATCACTTCAATTCCATCATCAGCTTACCTGATTTAACATCATTAAGCACTGATTTACTGAATCAAGTGCTGGATGATAACTATAAATAATACTTTAATCCCATGAGGAGAGATGGAGATGTTATATTGAGCAAAGTGATGTGAAACCACTTACTTTTTGTATGAATGTTATTTGTATATACAGTGCATCCAGAACTGTTCACCTACAGCCTTATTCCAAAATGGATTCAGTTCAGTTTCATTTTCCCCTCAAAATTCTACACACAATGCCTCACAATGACAAAGTGAGAAGTTTGTTTGAGTTTTTTGCAAATTTATTAAAACAACTATACACAAAAATTTAATGTACATAAGTATTCCCAGCCTTTGCTATGACACTGTCACTCTGACAGAGCTCCAAATTTGTTCTGTAGAAAGGGAAAAATGACTTTCTGCAGCACTCCACCAATCAGGCCTATATGGTGGTGGCCAGATGGAAGCCACTCCTCACTAATAGGCACATGACAGCCTGTCTGGAGTTTGCCATGAGGCACCTAATGGACTCCCACACCAAGAGAAACAAAAAGTTATCTTTTTGGACCAAGCATCATGTCTGGAGGAAACCGGGCATTGCTAATCACCTAGCCAGCACCATTCCTACAGTGAAGCATGGTGGTGGCAGAATGATGCTGTAGGTATGTTTTTTTGTTTTTTTTTCTGTTCCGGATGCACTGTATATTCTAATATTACTGTCAATACAAGGAGCTTTTAATTCTATGTTTAAGATGTAAACCTTCTCACAGTACTGTGTATAAAAGACAGTTTTGCAAAGAAGTTGTTGGATGAAGGACGATGTGCTATGTTCTAAAACTTTTTGAATACATTTTGACCAGATCTGTCCCAGTTTGTTGTGTGTCATTAAGGATTATTGAGCATTGGTTATAATGCCAGCCAGGCATCCTGAAATGGAAATGTAGAAACTCTGAATGGTGTCCTGTGAGAATACATTTCATAAAGCTTAAATTTCATGCAGTTTCTGCAGATTTTGTGGTAGGGGTGGAATGTTGATGACATGTCCAATAGCATCCCACACATTTTTAACTACCACACATTCTTGCAGTGCGACTTGCTATGGCATAGTATCTGTGTCTTCAAAGCTCTTGAGATGGCAGCATAGTACAAATGAGTATTGTCTTTTTGGAATAGGACACTGGAGTTTGCAGGACCTCATTAACGTAATGTTGGGCTGTCATAGTGCCTGTAATAAGGACCAAAGGTGATCTGACATTGTAAGAAATTGCACCCCACACCATGATGCCTGGACACGTAACAACAAACCATTTACCTTGGTGCTGCCCACGATGCCTCCACACACACATTCATTGGTCATCTCCACAAAGACAAAAGCAGGACTCATCACTGAAGATGACCTGGTACCATTCTGAGTGACTCCTTGACCTTCTGGTACAACACTATTACAGTCATATATTGAAAACCATGCAACAATTTTTTTTTGAGGATTAGTGTAAAGTCAACATTTAGACGTCTGTTAACACTGGAATATTCTTCCGATGTGTTTCACTTTTTAAGTGAGTCATTTGGTTTGATGTTTAATTTTAAAAATAAAAAGTCAAAGGAAAAGTTGTTTTAAGAGGTTGTATGTGTGGTACTGTAGAAAAAAAAATCTTTTAAGGTTTTAAACAGTCATTGCAAACATTCTTCACACTCGTTTACAAAAATGGTTCTTTGCAGAACTCATTAATTGGTCAAAGAACCATTTGTAGAACCGGTACTAAACCTGAACCTGCACTGAAGAGCCACATTCATAGATCATATTTTTCAGAAATGCTTTTGGTTAATTCTATCATGTTTTTTGTGTTCTCAAGTCAGAAGAAAAACAAGATTCAAGATGAAATTATTATTATTATTATTTATTATTCAATTTTATTTTTTTGGCTGTGATTCTTCCCCTTTAGAGAAGAGCTGTGCATCATGCTGTACTCGGAAGACTCCTTTATGGCGAGATGCAGAAGATGGTACTCCACTCTGCAATGCCTGTGGAATCAGGTGAGGAGTTGGCTTTCAGAGTGACCTAGCTTTGCAATATTTTCTCATCGCTGTTTGACTGAAGATGAATTTGTTTTAAATATTCAGATTTTTGAGTTTCATTTCACTTAATATTTTATCCAAATACTTTATTACTGGGAATCTGTGGCAGGTATAAGAAATACCGTGTGCGCTGCCTGCAGTGTTGGAACATTCCCAAGAAGGAGGCCAATTCCAACTCCAAATGTCTGAAGTGTGGAGATCTGCTCCAGCTCGCTTCTCAGAACAAACGTGCTGGTTGGTAGAACCGGTGAAAGATGAAGAATTCTGTGTTGATCTGTGTCTTTTGTAGTTGGGGGTCCCACTGAAGCCAAAATGAGGATATTCAATTGGCATCTCCTGGATTCTTCCTTCTAACAGTCATGGTTTATGGCAGGGGTGTGCAATATTATCCACAAAGAGCCAGTATGGCAGCAGGTTTTCATTCCAAATGAGGTGTGAAGCACACCTGATTCTGCTTGTTTAATAACTTGGTCATCAAACAGTTGATCTATTTTAGATTGAAAACCAGCAGCCGCAACAGCCCTTTCCGGATAAGATGGGGCACCCGTGGTTTATGGTATGTCTGTATTGTCAGTTACATCTCCAGTGCTATGAATGTATGATGGTCAACTCTGGTTGTTTTCTAATTCTGTGATTTATCAGAGATATTTGCTAGTGATTAGTAGCTGGAATGGCACTAGGGATGTGAATATTAATAAGCATTTATTAATTTATGTATCCATCTACATATCATCGCTGTCACACAAAGACCTTGTATCTACCTCTGCCATTTTTCACTTCTTGTTATTTGAATCTGGCAGTTCTTTACATTTTGTGATTTTGACACAATGTATGGACCAATAGAAATGTTCCACAATGACCTGGAATAAAATCTTTCTACATGGGACTTGAAAGTTAGGACGCTTTTTTCCTTCTCCTGTAAAGTTGACAATTTAGAAATACAAGGTTTTTGTATTAAACACCTTCACAGTACTTGCAGGCTGTATTAGTGACCTGCAGCTGAATTTGCACTTTTTCCAACACTAATTACTGTGTTGGGGTAAAGACGTCTGTAGATCTGGAGTGTGTCGTCTGTTCTACCTTCTTTATTTCTTTGTTTTGTTGCTATGACATTTTCCTGTGATCATTTGCTCTGACATTTATTGTTTTCAAAGTTATTCTGTAAATGTAGTTAAGAATTAAATTCTGATGTATACAACAATAGGACGTGCATTTCTGTGCTTTGAATTCTGCCTCTATTAATGCGTCCAGTGAGCCTATTTCAGAGCCATTGTTGGCTGTTTAGTAACAGTGAGGTATAATAGGCTCCAATATGAAAGAGCACTTGGTACTAGACAGGGTTGTTGCATTTGTATACAGATACTTATGTAGAATCTCAGATTTTGCATGTGCTTAAAAATAAGTAAAATTTGGTAAACTACTGACTAAATAGAGACTTAAATGGTGAATAAAGAATTTAAGCACAGATTAGGGTATACTCATTCCCAAAAAATAGTTGCACCCTGAAGGAATCAACTGACTGCAATGCTTGACTTCAATGGTGTCATTGAACCATTGGTACGCCTCCGGGTACTCCGGTTTCCCCCCACAGTCCAAAGACATGCATGATAGGTGAATTGGTGACTCTAAAGTGGCCCTTAGTGTGTGTGTGTGCGCCCTACGATGGATTAGCGCCCTGTCTAGGGTTGTTTCCTGCCCTTGCGCTCAGAGTTGCTGGCTTGGCACCGGCTCACCCGTGACCCTATTCAGGAATAAGTGGTTCAGTAAATGGATGGATGTATGTGTAGCTCAATAAATATACCCGTCTAAATTTTTAATAATCTCTGGTTCCTGGTAGTCTTTTATCTTCCTTCCTAATAGCATTGCAATCTGTCACTTCTTTCTGGGTGCAGCTATTTGTGCAACTTTTTATTTTTATGATGAACGTATGTGTGCATAGATACTTCTAGAGCAGCTCCTGAAGAGCTACCATCTTATTAGTGTCAATTTCAGTCTAAATCTAATAGAACCCACCTAACCAATCCAGAAATTCTAGCTGGATCAGGTGCGGTGGATTTGGGCTGAATCTAAAGTCTAAAGTCAGCTCTCCAGTAGCAGGATTGGTGACCCTGTTCTAGAGATTGTCAAAATATCTGTAAGTACTTCAATACTAAGTCATGGCTAGAAGGTTACATGGTCAGTTGTCATTTAAGTAGTGAACAAACAACACAAGCTGAGTTCATGGTGTTTCCAAAAATCACAATGTCTTACAGAATGAAAAAGTCTGGAGTCGGTGTGACTTAAAACAACTGAGGTAATGAACTTTTACATCAAGTGAAGGTACTTTAGACCTTGAAGCGTTGATGCGGTACCACCATGCTTCTAGATGCCCCCCAAAAGTGGTGGATCTGTGTGAGAGGGGCAGTGCGACGTGGCGCGTGTGTTTTCAGCGTTTGCAGGCTGTTTAGTGAGAAATCCGCATGACGTCAGCGCTCTGCCGGACAGGACGGGCTTCCCCTCAGAAGATCTGCACTGAACAGACTCCCACAGTCCGTCTGCTGGGAGTCGCAGCGGGATGAAGGGTCACTGTGATTGAACACGGGGGGCTCAGTCCCGCGCGCGCTCCTCCGACTCCAGCTCCGTTCTGATGATGGTGATGATGATGGTGGTGGTGTTGAGGAGGCTCCCGCGCGCTCCACGTTCACACTCTCCAGATGGCGTGAGCGGAGGCTTCCCACTGCACGCGCTCGAGCCTTCAGAACTCTAGAACGCTCGGTTCTCTGGATCAGACAGGGTTCCACAGGGTTCCACCGGATCGCGCTCTGAAGGAGTACGGCTCCATGCACGAGCCTGACATCGACGTGGTAGGACTGGCCGCGCGCGAGGAGCCGCCTCCGCACGGCGCGCGCAACTCTCCCCGACAGGAGGACGAGCGCGCGCCCCGCTGCGGCGTGTCCCCGGCCAAGCCGCCGTACTCGTACATCGCGCTCATCACCATGGCCATCCTGCAGAGCCCCGAGAAGCGGCTGACGCTCAGCGAGATCTGCGCCTTCATCAGCCGCCGCTTCGCCTACTATCGCGAGAAGTTCCCCGCGTGGCAGAACTCCATCCGCCACAACCTGTCGCTCAACGACTGCTTCGTCAAGATGCCGCGCGAGCCGGGCAACCCGGGCAAGGGCAGCTACTGGACCCTGGACCCGCAGTCCTCGGACATGTTCGAGCAGGGCAGCTTCCTGCGCCGCCGCAAGCGCTTCAAGCGGCGGCAGCAGCTCGAGCCGCTGCAGCTGCGCGCGCTCCCGCGCCTACAGCCCGTCGGCCTGTGGCCGGCTCTGTCCACCCTGCTCACAGGGAGCAAAGGCCTCCTTCAGCACCCTCTCAGTCCTCCTCCTCCGCTCGGCTTGGCCTCCCCGCTGCCCTGCGCCTCCTTCCTCCCTCCTCTCCCTCCCAGCTTCTACACCCTGCAGCACCAGCAGCAGCAGCAGCACTACAGCAAACTGCAGGCGCTGCGCTGCTCCGCGCTGACCTCACTCTGAATACACACCCAGCACCCCACTGTGATCCCGAGAAAAGGAAAACAGGGCTTTCAAACATTTCATCGTCTTCTCAGCTGAGAAATGAATGTTAAACACAGCTCCAAAGAACCTTTCTTCGGTTTTAGTCCAACTTCAAACGACTCTTCTCCACTTTAAACAAAGCAGCGCAGTGTTTGGTACAGTTGGTACATAGTGCTCAGGTTTAATGTAGCAAAATCCACCCAGATTAGTACCTACACTTTATTATGTGCCATGTCCTCAACACCATGGAGCAGGTGAAGAACCCCTTGAATTGGTAAGGAACCACAGTGTAAATGATAACAAGGCAACATCAGTTGGGAGTGAGAGTGTGAAAGTGGCTTTGAGTTTGCTTTCAGGTGCTGAACTAAGTGGAAGGAAACTGAATACAGCAGTATGAATTGAATCATTCTGGTCGCTTTCAAGTTTCAGGCAAATATTAGTTCATTTTCTATTGAGATTGAACAAAAACAGACCCTTTATATTGACAGATGGTTTTTGTTCCACTGCATCTTTTTATTTCCAAATGAAGGTCTAGCCTAACCTAGATTTTTGTGTGTGTGTGTGTGTTAATACTGTTAAAAATGCACCTAAAATGGAACATTGTTTTCATATTTTTTCTGTGTTGAATTTAGGCTGACTACTAAAAGTAGATTAACTATAAGGAAACTAAAAAGTATAATAAGGTAACTAAATGAGCCTGGTTGCTTTTAACATTTGAAACAAACAAGCTAAATAACATTATTCCAACTTAATTCCAAGTTGATAGATCTTCTTTTTTATTCACAGTTATATGTTTTTTTGATTTTCAAAATTTTAATCCAAGTTGAAAATGACTACATATGTTTTCCTCATTTTAATATAACCAAACTCATCAAATCTGTTATTTCTGAATTTAGTTTGGCTTGCTAAAAGTAGGCTGAAATGCAAAGATAGAAAGAACAGGAATATAAATGGACTAAAGCAAACCAGCAGTTAATTCTAAGTACACAGATGTTCTTTTTTTCTGTTTTTTTTCTGTCATAAATTAATGTTTAACACTTTTCTGTTTTTCAAAATTTCAACCCACATCGAGAATAATTTAGTGTTTATACAGTTCAGCGTAAATTGTGCTCAGGTATAAAATAAACAAATGAACCCATTTATCACAACACACACTATAACCTACTAGAGGAAACTCAGTGCCAGATCTAAATAATAAACTTTTGGTTTATAAAACTGACCAAAGTCTGATAACTTTGAAATAACATTAAGTGAAGGTTTTTTAAACGGTCCTTAACACCTAACAAGCATATTTCTTTATGGAACCAGAAGTATTTCTTCTACTGCACTAATCAAAGAACCATTTGTAGAAGATTTATATGTAAAAGTCTAGTTTGTTAGTCCTTAGTTTTGCACAATGTCTTGTGGGTAAATCTACATTATATCCATATTAAATCCCAATATTTTCAAAGGCTTATAAACTTTAATGTAGATTGGGTAGGTTGTTAAGATTTGAACACTAAGAGTATGTATGTATATATATTTTTTAACTTGAAGGTGACCTTTCCATTAAGATACAACTCTGAAAAGATCTTTAGCAAAATATCAAAATTTTATATTCTTTGGTGTGCAACATGACTTTAGCTGTAAAGTTAGATTAAAGCACAATAAGTTTACATATTAATAGAGGATGAGTAGTTTTTAATAATACAATTTGTTTTGTAGGGATTTGTAAGCAATATTTTTATGGGATGAGTATTATTTTCTTGTTTACACCCATAGAGACCATCCTGTCTGTTATATCAAGCAGCCCAGCTGTTTACATCTATAAAGAACAGCTCACCTGTTTACACTCTGTAAAAATCTGAATTTAGTAAAACCTAATAATGGAAGTGGTGCAAAACCAGACATGCTTGTATTATTACCCAGCTACCCCCTGAAACTCTTTTTATTTCATTCAGATTAAACCATTGCCTGAATGGGTTGAACAGCCCCAATAACAAATGTTGTTCTTGCTCAAATTCATCGTATTTATTACTGTAAACGATGCTGCCAAGTCTAAATGCTCATTCAGTCCAGTTCATTTCAGTGCTTTTGCCTCTTGTTGTGAAAGTGCAGGTTCTTGGGCTTTACATTTAGACACCTTTTATAAATAAGGATGAAGAATGCAATATGGATTAGGTATTGGGAAATGTCATCTTGTGTATTTGCTGGCTTTGCAGATGTGGATGTTGTCAGAGAACTGCAGTTGTGTAACGGGGTGGTTTACAATTTTGCGTTATTTAAGTCATATGAAGGAAGTTAGTGTTGGGCTTTCTTGTGTACATGTCAGGGATTTATTAGTTCAGCCTACACTCTCAGGTTTGTGCTTTTTGTGTTCAACACACACACACACACACACACACACACACACACACACACGCATGCATACAAACACCACTACATAAAAGCAAGTGTGCATTCATATAACCAGCATTGTCTGTTTGTGAAGGTTCTTAAACCACTGATCTTTTTCTGTTACATTTTCTATGTGCGTGAGACGGGAATTCACAGCCAAAGAAGTATATATGCGCGTGTTAGTGTGTGTATGTGTGTGTTTTGCCACACACACTTCTGCTTGTACTGGTCCAAATGAGGAACACATGCACACACAGTGCAAACAGCACAGGCTCTTATCAGACACATATGGGTCACCAGGCCTGAAGCAAAATGACATTTTATCTAATGTATGCATGTAAGACTGGAACATGGCTTTTGCTGTGGTTTCACGCTGCCCTTTATTATGGCTGCTGGTCCCCAAATGCTGCATAGCAGCAGAGCTAAGCAGGCCTCTTCAGCTATGCCATGGGCTACAGCTACTCAAAAGAAGAGAACAGTACATTTACTGGTTGGCACTTTGGCCTATGTTTGGATTAAGGAGCACAGTGTTATTTGTAGCTGTGGAAGAGGCTGGACACATTGGACGTAACTCCAGATGAATTGTTTGTTGGAGGATTTTTTCCTCATTCTTGGGAAAATAAACAGCTAACTGAGGTGCTTAGCCTCACATCAGTTTCTGAACTGGTTGCATATTATTTGTTCTCTTGTTATAGTTTGTTAACTAAATAAACTTTTTTTTTTATAGTATGTAGTTTACTGGCACTGTTACCAAATCCACCCAGCAGGCACTGGACATACATTTCATGTCAGAAAGACATCAGACAGATGAATTTTGTTGATAATTAAGGTCACATATCAGAAACAAACACTGGGTTGACATGCAGATCTGAATTTTGTTTTTTATATATATATATTTGTGTGTGTGTGTGTGTGTGTGTGTGTGGTTATCTGACATCTAATGCCATTGTTAATTTGATACAATATTTTGTAATATTTTGTTGGTTTTAAATGATGTTAACTGGCCAAAATCCAGTCACCAACCAACATTATATTGACATAAAATACCAGGATATAGTTGTGACATAGGACAACCCAAACCCACTGTCTGCTACACTTAATATATATCATTTAAAACCAACAAAATATAAAAAAAATATTGTACATCAAATTAACAATGGCATTAGATGTCAGATAACATCTATCAATGTTGGTGGCCAGCTGGACAGGTTCATAAATGTGTCTTCCTTGGTATGAAGATCACATCTTCTGATCTATTGTAAAAAGCACAGATTGAAACCCTCCCTGCTCCACCCCACTGCAGGATAGTTAAAGCTCTCTGGCTGTATCTTGACTGGATTTCCCAGCAGACGTTGCCCCAAGGCTCTTCTGATCATGTTCAACAAGTGCTCTGTCCTGTTCTTCATTTATCTTTTCCTCTTCTGTTTGTTCTGCCACATCTGTGAACGCTCACCACTGACCAGCTCTGAACACACACAGCTGTACACGCCTCCACAGACCTGCGCTGATGAAAAAAAAAAACTTCAGAAACTGTTCATTGCTGGAGATGAGGAGCCTCACTCTGAGATTCACTCTGATACTGTGTCAAACAATTCAGTGCATCGTGAAGCCACAATTTCTCAACAATTGAGTTATTTAGGTAAGGATTAAAATTGGTTTTAAATACACAAAATCTTGGGCCTCAAATTCAAAATTCATTGTTTCAGATATTGTTCTTTAGAAAACAGCATTTATTTGACATTTAACATTTTTCCACTTTTCTCAATTTTGATGAAGACACAGCTATGACTGGAGAACTTTTTTACATACATGTATTAATGTGAATATTTATGTAATCAATTATTTTTGATTCTACAAAATTGATGCAATTAAACCATGTTTGGATCCATGCATGGGGATACCCTGCTATTGTACTGCTGCTGTAAGTCTGTACAGTTACAGTTACAGTGAACCAAAAAGTATTAAACAGATGTGACTGAGCTGAGAAGCTGATATGAGTGTACACTCTCCTCCAAGTATTGGAACAGTGAGACCAATTTCATTTTTCTGTAGATTGAAAATAATTACGTTTGACATTAAAAGATGAACACGAGACAAAAGATCCATATTCCAACTATTTTTCCAGGTATTTTCACCTGGATCTGATGCACAGTTAAGAAGATAGCACCTGTTGTCTGAACTCACCCATTTTTCTTGTGAGCAAAAGTTTTGGAACAGATAAACTTCACATAGATTAAAGTGAACAAGACTTATTTAGTTCAAAATCCTTTGCCTGGTAAAATGCAGATCTATAGGGTTTAAATCTGGAGATTGACCAGGTCAATCTAAAACCTTCCACTTCTGGCCCCTGATGAACTCCTCTGTAATTTTAGGTAATTAGGAGATCCTTCCTTGTGTAGCAAGATAATCAGTTTGGTTGCATCTTTTGTACTGCTCCCATAACGCATGACATCAATGAAGATTAATCAGAACAAGAAAAATGTGAGGGTTCATAAAAAAAATGGTACCTGGAAATAAAAGCTGAAATATTGATATTTTGTGTCATATTAATCTTTAAATGTCAAACCCAAATGTTCAGCCTACTGCTTCACTGTTCCAATACTTTTGGAGGGGAATGTATGTGAGATTGAAATGGAATCTCACACACACACACACACACACACACACATATATATATATATATATATATATATATATATATATATATATATAGGGTCAAAAGTGGGATGTGCATATCAGTAAGTCAGTCTTTCAGTCTTGGCCATAGCTGACATCCACAGCCTGGGCCCTTCAGCTTTTGCTTTTTCTGGCAGTGTTTCTTCTTCTATATTCGAGGCTTATTCAATTATAATCTCTCTCTCTCTCTCTCTCTCTCTCTCTCTCTCTCTCTCTCTCTGTCTCTCTCTCTCTCTCTCTCTCTCTCTCTCTCTCTCTCTCTCTCTCTCTCTCTCTCTCTGGGTCTCATGTCTCCTGGCATGTTCCCCACAGGGACCATTAAACTCCATTGCCTGACTGCAGTGTTTAATAGCTCTGTCTACATGACTTAAGCATGTGGGTGACATCGTCTGATGAAGTGTGTGAGATTGTGTGTGCAGTTGCATGTATATGGGTATGTGTAGAAACTGTGTGTAGAAACAGACCCCCCCAGGAGCTGCTGACTGGATGACAGTGACATATAGCAGGACACTGAGCTCAAACTTCAGCCATGCGTTCTGCCCAAGAGAGAGCAAGTTAGGGGTGAAGGAGTGTGTTTGGGGTTTGTGTGTGTGTGTGTGTGGAGGTGGGGGGGGGGGGATTAAGGGAGTTGATGAAGTACAGAAAGAGGAAAAGAGTTAAGCTGTTAGTACAAAGCAAGAGAGAAGAAAGAAGTTGAGCAAGATTGATGTTCTTACAGATGGAGGAGAAGGTCCTGCTTGAGATTCACGGCCTCTTAGAACAAGCCATCTGATTGGTCTGGTTTGACTGGTGCAGCTCACAATGTGTTTATCATTAAATCAACCACTGTAGCACCATGAGACTCAATAGCATATGCTGAAGGTTCTGTTTAAATGGTTGCACATGAGCACCATGAGAAACCAGAGCATCTCCTGGAGGTTCTGTTTACATGGCAGGACCTGAGCACCATGAGACACCAGAGCATCTGAGGAAGGTTTTGTTTACCCTGCTGGACATGAACACAATGACAAAGCAGGGTATCTCTTGGGGATTCTATGTACATGGGTGGATCTGAGCACCATGAGAAAACAGAGCATCTCCTGAATGTTCTGTGTAAATGGCTGAACCTGAGCATTATGAGACTGCAGAACATCTCCTGGATGTTCTGTTTGTCCTCCTGGCCCTGAGCACCTTGAGACACCAGAGCATCTGCTGAAGGTTCTGATTACATGGTTTGAACATGTTGGATTATTTTTCTTCTCTGAATAAAAAGGCTTGACTTTTTTTAGATATCTGTAATTTAAAATGCTTTAAGAGCCCTTGAGACCACCTGGTCAATGTAGGTGGTCGGCCGCAGTGTGTGTGTTAATGTAGCCACACACAGAGTGTGCACACCCTCACCCACACGCACGGCCACTTTATTGGAACCCCCTCCCTTGTAGCTCCACTTTGCTGGTTTGCTGTTGAGACAGAGACTGTGGCTCTTCAGCTGATGCACAGCTTGTGTTAACCATCCTGTAGACAATCATCAGTGGTCAGTTTTTGGGTGGTGGGTCCACTCTGAACATAGCAGAGACTCCAGTGCCTGATACACTTGTACCAGTGCCACAGACACTACCATGTCTGCATTACTAATGTACTGAATAAGACCTACCACCAATATTTGATTAACTGTGGTCCTGTGGTCAGAAACTGAACTGGACTGTCCCCAGTCTGAAACCGTATACCTCTATTGTGGAACTATATGGTAGGTGGAGCTCATGAATGAGAAATGACGAGAAGTATGTTGGTAAGTCTGTCTCTCTCTTGGTGCATGTCTTCACACACACACACACACACACACACACACACACACACACACACACACAGAACCCAAATAAATGGTTTATGAGAAGAAGCTTGTTACATTTACAGTTCTACACATGAATGTTTGTGAATACAGTTTTCTACAGGTTTTCATAAATTTGACCTAATTTGACAAAAATATTATGCTTGGTCATTTTTTATTGAGGATAATGATTACAGCCCATCTCTCCATACAAAACAGCTTCAGTCTGTTATGATGGTCAGTTTCCTATTGTATTAAGGTCACAACATTCACTTGACTATTCCAAAACATTTACTCTATTCTTCTTAAGCCATTCTTTAGTCGAATGACTTAGGGTTGTTGTCTTGCTGCATGACCCACATTCTCTGGAGAATCAGCTCATGAACAGATGTCCTATCATTCTCCTTTAGAATTCGCTGATATAACTTAGAACTCATTGTTCCATCAATGATAGCAAGCTTTCCTGGCCCAGATACAGCTAAACAGGCCCAAACCATGATATTAACATCACCATGTTTCACACATGGGATACAGGTTTATGCTGGAATGCAGTGTTTTCCTTTCACCAAACATAGTGCTTCTCATTTAAACAAAAATGTTTTTGGTCTCACCCATCCACAAAACATTGTTCCAGTTGCACGATAGTTTGTCCACGTGATCTTTAGCAAACTGCAGATGGCAGCAATGATCTTTGATCTTTCTTCTTGCAGCCCTGCCATGTACACCATTGTTGTTCAGTGTTCTCCTGATGGTGGACTCAGTGTGAGGAAAGCCTTTAGTTGCTTAGAAGTTATCTTTGGTTCCTTTGTGACCCTGTGAACTGTTACACATCATGCTCTTGGTGTGATCTTTGTAGGTTGATCGCTCCTGGAGAGGGTAATAATGGTCTTGATAATAATCTGCCTTGCTGTGGATTGTTAAGAGTCCAAACTATTTGCAGATGTTTTTGTATCCTTTTCCAGTCTGATGAGCATCGACAACTGTTCTTCAGCGCTCCTCAGAATTCTGCTTTGTTCATGCCATGATACACATCCACATACATAAAGATCAGACTTTGATAGACTCCTGTTCTTTAAATAAAACAGGATTGTCTCCCAATGATTGAAAACATCTGACTCTAATTTCAACATCAAATCTGCAACTCACTCTTCTATGTAATAATGTATAATTTTTGGCAATGAGCAAGTGGAATATTTTTATATGAGCTGTTTTTTCTCCTAATGTGTGAAATCAGATAAATTTTTAGTTTAAATTTAAGCAGAAAATAAGAATTTTTAAAGGGTTCACAAAATTTAAGTACGGCTATAAATGCTCATTCACATTATTACACTATGAAAGTAAGACCCTGCACACTTTCTTTCTTTATGGTGTTTTCTGTTTCTTTGTTCAAATGTTTTCTTGATTCTTTCTTTTGCTTTCATAATTTCTTTGTTTACATCATTCGTACTCTTTATTTTTTCTTTCTGTCTTCCTTTTTGACATCTATTTCTCATTTTTTTCTGACCTCTCTTTCCTATTTCTTTCTCTTTTCTTTCTTTCTGTCTTCATTTTTCCTGTCTATTTCTTTCTTTCTTTCTTTCTTTCTTTCTTTCTTTCTTTCTTTCTTTCTCAAGTTCACTTTTTTTTCTTAGTGGCTTTCTGTCATTCTCTTTCCTTCTTTCCTTTGTTCCATTTTCTTTCTTTCTTTTCTAATGTTTATTTATTTATTTATTTACTTCATTCCTTCCAGCTTTTCCTTCTTTCTTTCTATTTTTACAATGTCTTCTCTTCTTCCTCTCCCTTTCTCTGTTTCTCTCTCTCCCTCTGCCACCCATGCTGTTAGGTGGTTGTGTGTTTGTGTGTGTGTTCTCTGGTGGTCCGGCTGTGGCTGTAGTTTAGCTCTCCTCCTTTTTCTTGTAGCTTTTTTTATAGTGAGTGCGAAATTGTTTCTAATTCACCACTGCTGGAGAGAGCTAATTTGTGGCTTTTGGCAGAGTGGAGGAGCCTCCTAATTTAAAAAAGCTGCTCTCTCTCTCTCTCTCTCTCTCTCTCTCGCTCTCTCTCTCTCTCTCTCTCTCGCTCTCTCTCGCTCTCTGTGTCATTTTAACTTCAATCTTGACTTGCTCATTTGGTAAACTTAGAGAGAGTAGCATTAATTAGCAGGTTTGTGTGCTTGCAGAATGTAGTTATTTAACACTAGACTCTGAGTCAAGACATCCCAGCAGCAGCAGCAGCAATAGTGGAGGTGTTGAGGTGGTGGTGGTCCATTCTCTATGTTCTGTATTATTTCTGACAGGGAGGTGAGAGTGGGGAGGTGATTGCCGTGTATGATTTTTCTCTTATAAAGGACCATAAACTCACTACAGGGTCATTTTCCCACCAACTTTGTGTGTGTGTGTGTGTGTGTGTGTGTGTGTGTGTGTGTGTGTGTGTGTGTGTGTGTGTGTGTGATTTGTGCACAAATATTACTTCTGTCTGTGTTTCGGGTGTATATAGTCCCTCTGTTCCTTCAGGGCTGCTGTGATCTGCTCTGCATTGTGTCCACCTTCACTGCCCCCTCCCTATCCTTCTCCCTGCAATGTGAGTTCAGCACTGCACATAAAGCTTTGGCATGACAGGTGCTGAAGAGTCAAAACAGAGAGAGAGAGAGAGAGAGAGAGAGAGAGAGAGAGAGAGAGAGAGAGTGTGAGAGTACAGAGAGAGAGAGAGAGAGAGAGAGAGAGAGAGAGAGAGAGAGAGAGGGGATTTCCAGAGAGAGAGGTTTGTGAGCTTATTTTTCTGCTTTATTGGAAAGCCAGAAAAACAGGGAATTAACTGCAGGAGAACTGAAAGTGACCTGACACTGTAAAATACTACTTATCTGTGTATCTACGGTACTGTGGAGAGGTTTTAGCCCCTAATCAGATTATTTAAAAGCATTTCTCTCAGTAATAAAAGAGGGTCCCTGTAACATTAGAACAGATGCAGGTAAACATTAATAAAATGAAAAGGAACAAGAATATTTTAGGAACAAAAAATAGTTTAGATCTTGTGAACAGGTTTGTAAAACAAAGCTTGGTTCTAGATTCAGTTTCTCCTAGATGCCTCCAGCCAGCATATAGATATGTTCAATTCCATCACCACCAATTCTGCCCCCAACTTCCCATTTAGTCATCCTGTAATTCATTCTTTTTTTAGAGAGGCTAGTGATGTATTAGTGGTTGTGTATTATTAGTGTATTATGGATTAAATCACATTACTATATATAGTGATTAG